>BEXV01001181.1:23237-45658 GCA_003118195.1 Hemicentrotus pulcherrimus | reverse complement strand
CCCCCCCCCCCCCCCTAAACAGGAAGCATCAGATGTTTACATTGGGATGGAGGGAGGAAGCTGTTGTTTTCAGGGAGCTTTGATCAGTCTATCATAGCATGGGATATTGGAGGACGTAAAGGAACGGCATATGAACTACAGGGACATCTGTAAGTATTGTGAAGTGAAGGAAAAAAATGTCATCCTTTTTGGCTATAAATTGCTGGCATGTGCTTGATGAAAAAAAAGCTGGCAAGAAAACAGCATATTATTTTGAGCTATGTCTGATGCACCTAAAGACTGATTGAAGACAGTGAACTACTAAAGTTGCATGGTGTATGTAATCAGACATGCATGCTGAATGTTCTAATATGGAATGGACAACGGAAGGATATACATGTATGATAGGCAATCCCGTATGTATGTAATCTATGTTGGCCATTGTAAGTGTACATGGGTTACAATGGGGATTGCATGTATTCTTGATAGTTTCTAGAACACATGTAGGAATTATTATTGAGTGTTATGTTTAGCTACATGTACATGTATGTGTATGCTTAATGACCAACAATTCAAAACTTTTTACACTTTCTTCACAATTCAGTTTTACAAGTAGAACACAAGACTACCTACAGTGTACATGTTTAAGAGTGTTTCTGTATTTTGCAGATTACATTGTGTGTGGAAGTCAGTATGACCTCATTCTATCACATGACATTGATCACCTGATACTTGCTATCACCTGACATTGGTTCTGCTGATAAAGAATCATTTAAAGTATGAAGAACCATGGAACAATGTAAATCACTACACAAATTGCCAATTTGGTTATCAGTTTGCTGCGTCATTGCCTCACTATATATAAATTGCTTTACCGGTATATATTTTTATCCATTGTTTGCCCGTTTTATCCCAAAAAACTTGATTTCCCATTGCCTTTGTCTAGATTATATAATTTGTAGCATATTGCGTGCATGACATTTCACAAAATCTTTTATGAACCTTGAAGAATTGATACTATTTTCTGAATATTGTATATGCATAATTATGAATTCTTATATATATAGTATATTAAATCTCACATTTTTCATGATTTAACTGAAGTAAAAAAAAACACTTTATTTGTGCATCCTCACAAAAACAAATTCTTTCAATATGGATGCTGGTGTAAAGAAATATGATTCTGAGGGGGAAAATAGGAAATTTATATTATCAATATAAAGAAAACAATTAGTGGATAGTGAGGCAATGACGTCACATACTAATGACTGAGTTGCCAATTTGTATTGTGATTTTCAAAGTTTTTTGCTCAAACTTTTTGGATTGGTTTTTCTGATTTTTCTCCTTGTATTATAAGTTAGTTATTTTTGGAGTTAATTTGTCCTTTAAAGGGATCGTGTAACAATGTTAAACCTGAGATACACTGCCCTACGTTTTATCAGTGTCTGTGATATGGTGTAATATTGAAGCCCTAAAAAATCGCGCTTTAAAATGATCAAGAAGTGCCTCAAAAAAGTAAAAATCTATGAGTGACCGGTTTTACCATACTCGTTTTCCCCAATAGACTGTAGTGTTTTGAAAACCATCAGGCTAACGGTTTTCAAAATATGTAATTCCAATAATAAATATCTTGATAATCAGGCAGGCGATCGGCTTGTTAAAGTCACAGGGTTCCTAACTGACCTAAATGTTTATAATTATCATTGCATTATGAGCTAAATCCAGAATTTTGTTTCATAATCTGAAACAAAGTTACCGGATCCCTTTAAGTGTACAGTTGATATGCTTTAACCCTGCCTTTGCAAAGACAGTGTCCAATTTATTTAAAATTGTTGTTTATGATGACAGAAGAAAATAACGTTTAAAGGCACACTGTCCTACTTGTAGCTTCTTGCTCCCTCTATATAGAAAACTTCCCCAATCGGTGCCTGTTCGTCCTCCATGATCCTCTTTTTCTTATGTTAAATGAGAGCTGAGTTAATGAGATAGCCACCTGTCAAACTGACCTTGATGGCTCTCTGGGTGGTCTAATCCCTTCTAGCTGCATTAGTAAAGCCTCCCTTTAAAAAAAATTGAATGTGTATTAAACCATTCATGAACCATATATATGCTTCCACCTCTCTTGTATAACATGTTTTACAGTCTTCAATTGACAAGTCATTGCTTTTAATCAACTATAATTTCATATTGCTGGTACATCTTTATGTGGTATGCCTGCAGAGCTTTGCATGATAATTACATGTACAAGCCAGCAATTAAAGTGGAATTTCAGAACTATTGAAGGATGCATCAAACTTACATCATTTTATCAGCTTAATCAGTCTATTCTTGCTGATTAGTAATACACGTGATTATGATATCTTTAAAACCAGAATCTTTTATGATTTTCATGAGTGGTTTTGATTCTTGATAGTTTCTTGCCACAAAATACATTGAATCACATGAATGAATATTAGTGATTCTGGATACATTCTTGTTGAAAAATGGCAAAAGCATCTGGTTTTAAAATAAAATCAGCATGTTAATATATTATGGACATGTCTAGCAATATGGTAAGCATGTTTAATAATTGTTTGTATGATGTTATATATTGTACAGAGGCAAGGTGGATGCAGTGAGCTATTGTGGACGTAGCAAGCATCTCTTCTCAGGAGGAGATGATGGCAGGGTGGTCGTCTGGGATATGGATGATCGCAGGATAGAGGTAATCTTCTTCTTTTGTACCGATTGGAACATTTGTGTTCTTTTGTGGCAGCTCGTTAATGTAAAAAAAAAAACACACAAACACAAAAAAAGAGATATTTGCTTTTAATTTAGCTATGTCATCTAGAGGTGAACGTACTTTTGAAAGCAAAGAAAATCACAAAATACCATGTAAGATCATGCTTCACAATTGAAGAAAAGGGAAATAAGGACTAATTGCCAGATGGAACATAGCCAAACAGAAGAGAAAAAAAACGGAACTGGAAGTTATAGCAAATGAATTGACTGTGAATATGTTGTCATTGTATTAATATGAAATAAAGTTCTGGTCAAGATAATGTAAGTCACTTGCCATGAGTAATTTACATGTAAGTCAAAATTAATTAGGAAAGTTATATCTGAATGAAAATATTTTGTGAGCTTCTGAAATTTGGAATGGCTTAGAAAAAGCAAACACACAAAGGAATACTGAAAGATGAAATTAATAATATTGGGTTCTTGTATAGCGCTCATATCTGTCAGACTCGACACTTCTGGTGCTCCCAATTATTGCCCTGGCTTTAGTATGGCTTCCATTACGGCCCTCTAGCATTTCAAGGAATTAATTCCTACCAGGTACCCATTTTACATCACCCGGGTTGAGTGTGGCAAATGTAGATCAATGTCTTGCCATTGGACATTAGTTCCGCGGCTGGACTCGAATCGTGGACCTTGTGATCCACAGTCCAGTGACTTATCCACTCCACCACGACACCTTTAAATTAATTATTTATTGAAGGAGATGGAGAAGGAGAAGGAAAGAGGAATATTTTGTTGTTTGGTGGTGATATTCATTCATCACTCTTGTTTTCATTTGTTTATTTCCCACAGACCCCAGATTGGCAAGAGAGTGATGTCTGTCAAAAGTGTGGTGACCCTTTCTTCTGGAATTTTAAGGAAATGTGGGAAAAGAAAACCATTGGTGTGAGACAGGTAAGAAACCATTACATTCTTTTGAAATTTATTAGGTGTTCTGAGTTTATAGGTACTGGTATAAATTTCTTTTAAAGGTTTTTGTGAGTTCTGGTAATACTGAGTGCCTATCATAAACAAGGAAACATAATGATAAATGCTTCAAACTTCTATCAAAATTTTCTGTTAGCACTGAAATCATTGGACAAGACCTAAATCTTACAGGTATGAGGATGATATAATGATTTCTATGATTACATACATTTCTGTGATTTTCTTTGATTTACTACTAGACTGGTATGTTCAATTCTTGTGTTTGTATTCATTATACAATGTATTATTAGATCTGTAACTTATGATTTCTTTTTCAATTTGTTATTTGTAACTAGCATCATTGTAGGAAGTGTGGTAAAGCGTTGTGTGACGACTGCTGCTCCAAAAGAACAAGGCTTCCTACTCTAGGCTTTGAGTTTGAGGTCAGGATTTGTGATGCGTGCCTGGAAGATATCACAGATGATGAGTAAGTCGTTGACAGGCTGGCAGAAGGGCGTTAGCGCGAGAGTGACTCGAAAACTACTTTTCAAATTATTCGCATTTAAAGATTTGTTATATATTTAAACTGCTTTCCGTCCCGAAAATTGGTTTAAAACTCAAAAGACTAATAGACATGTTATAGTAGAACATGTTATAGTAAAAAAAAATTCTCAGAAATAAGTCAGTTTTATTAAAGTTTGATACGATTTAGTGATAACGCCCTTCTGCTTAACGCTTCATTTTTTACCTGAAGTTCGAGCTAACGCCCTTCTACCAGCCACACGATGAAGTATCATAGACAGCTAGGTCTCTAATAAGACCTTCAACACTTTTTTGTTGACATTTGAAGGCCAATTTAAATCCTTTTGAGTTTTGTTTTTGATCTTGCACATTAGGAATAGCTTCTTGATAATAGATGATAGATATGATAAGAAATCAAGATCATTGTATTATTATAAGCCACCATTTGACAATTCACTTTCCTTGACCAATCGGTATTTTTGATGGTGAATGATAAACAGTCAAACCTGTCTGAACGACCACCTGTCCGTAACAAAAATACCCTGTGAGATTTCATGTAGTTAAGGACCTGTGCACAACGACCACCTGCTATGGTTACAAATCATAGTAGCGACCGAACGATCAGTAGCCTACTCGGTCGCTGCTGGAATTAGGCTTCGCCCAGTGATTAGGGACCGTCCAGGCACCGAGCGTATTTTGGGCAGCGAGTGAAAAATGAGCAGGCGCCCCTAAATTTTAACTTTAGCGGCGACCGAGCCCTAAAAACGAGCGATGCCTGGGCGGCCTCCGCCGAGCAGAATTGGTTAAAAACTCGCCGCTCGGCCGCCGAGCAGGCTACTTTGGGGTAATGTGACCATAGCATAACGCAACCAGCAACCACTCATTTTGCTTCAGCTGGCGACCGAAAATGCCCACACAACAACCGCCAGCCCCAGCCGTGTACCGACCAACAGCAGCAGTGTAACCAGCAACTGCACAGTGCTTGAGCAATTCCGTACACAGCTAGGCAATCTGCGACACAGCGGCACTCTATAAAGCTAGATCTAACGGTCATTTACACACAAAATGCTATTCAACCCCAATATTATACTAAAACTTCAATCAAAAATTTTATTTACGAACAGGATATGGTTTCTTACACATTTTATTACCAGCTGTGCCTATTGAAAACATAACAAAACAGTCTTTGTCATGGACTTCACGATCGATACCTGCGACAGGCCTGGTGAGGGAGAGGGCCGATGTCTGTCAATCATTTATTCAGGCTCGATCATTTTTGTGTCGCCTGCGTAGTGTTTCCCTTGTGTGGTCGCTATAGACAGGTTTGACCGTATTTACTTTCAGAAAGTAGTTCCTTGTGAGTAGAACTTGAATTGTTATATTTATTTTCAGAAGTGTCTCTGACTCGAATGAATACCCCATGTCTATTTTCTCTTATTTGATCATTAGCCGAATCCCTATGGCAACGTTTCATGACGCCAAACATAACATCATTTCTATGCACATTGACGTTGTCAAAGGTCAGATGGTGACCTGTGGAACAGATAAAGTAATTAAGGTAAGCATCATATCAATGGCTACATGGTTATTCTGCCATTCTTTATCCTGAAAGTGAAACTTTACTCATACATGATGCAGGGAACTGCCTCAAAATGCAATTTGGTTATCAGTTTGCGTCGTCATTGCCTCACTATTTAGCGATTACTTTATATATTTTTATCTTGTTTATTTCCTTTTTATCCCCAAAACATGATTTCCCCATACATGCCTTTGCCCATGTTATATGATTTGTAGCATATTGGGTGCATGACATTTCACAAAATCTTTTATGAACTTTGAAGAATGAATACTTTTTTCAGAATATTGTATATTCATAATCATTATATGAATAGTTATATCAAAATTCGCGTTTTCATGATTTACTGAAAATATTGCTCTATAATAGTTCATCCACACAAAAACATATTACTATCAATATAACTTGGATGCTGTTGTGAGGAAATACCGGTAAGACTTTTAGGTGGAAAATTGGAAATTTATATTATCAACATAAATAAAGCAATTAGTGGACAATGAGGCAATGACGTCACAGACTGATGAGTGAGTTGTCGATTTGTCTTGTGATTTTCAAAGTTTTTCATGCTATTCAAATTTCATAACTTTCTTGTTTGTCATGTGATTTTGCTCAAACCTTTTTTGATTGGTTTATCTGATTTTTCTGCTTCTATTGAAAGTAAGAAATAATTGGAGTGGACTTGACTTTAACACCTTAGTCACATTGACACAGTACAGTCAGCAGACTAAACATAACAATGCATTACCTTGAATGTCATATTGATGGCTTGTTGATGCTGTTATTATTTATCTTGTTTGTGATAGGTCACAAACTTATAATATCCCAAGTCATAGTTTTATATCCTTTTCTAATCTTCAGAATTTATTTAAATCAAAGTTATCGTACGATTATAAATTGTGTCCTCTTTTCTGTTTCTGTTTTTTATTTTTAGCTATGGGACATTTCATCGATTATATTCTGAGAATTCTTATTACAGTGAGGAATCAGAGATGTTTGTTTCAACATCGCCCTCTGCTGGTCATTGAAGGATAATCTCATGAGGACTTGTACAATATGATTGTACATACATAGTGGTTGATATATGCACATGTGCTTACAAGAGTATACAGTTTGATAATGTAAATAATGTGGACAATTTCCTGAAGTTTATTTGAATATATGGGAAGAGAAATAATAAGGTGCACAGGAAGCTTTTGTTTGTTTTTTAAGACGCAAATCAGTATCAGAAAGCTTTTTTTTTTTTAGAGTTTGATTGCTTTTGGCAGATTCCCTGGTAATGAATCTTGTTTGCATTGTATGGAATTTAGTATTAAACACAAAAATCAAAAGTTGTGTGAACCGTTTTCAAACAAAGAATGATGTGAGGAATTTAATGATTTTGTTTAACCTTTTGTTGTGAGACCAAATATGTAAGCTAGCTAGAGATAATTTTTTTAAACTTAAAGCTAATTTTGAGCTCTGGTATGGGAATCGTATGTAAAGAACATGGCTACAATTCTTTCTGGTTTTTTTTTCTTTTTTTTGTTTTTTTGTTTTTATTTTTTAATTATTAATATATTTACAAAAACTTGCTGGAAATCATCTTCATCTAAAACCACAACTCTCATTTGCACATAGTGACCTGTGTTTAAGCAGATGGTGTCAGGCCTACTTACCTTGGTTTCCTCAACTTTCTATACTCATTAATCAGCCAGTATACATTTTCTACCAAAACTGTTGGCACTTTTCATATATTTGTAATCTTGAGCATTCTGTGTAAGTTTTGTTGGATACTGTGAGCATTTTTAAAAAAATCATTACCAGAACTCAAGCTTTAATGTTTAATCTTCAATCTTCAATCTTTAATGTTGGGGTACACATTTACTGCATCCATGCTGTGAATTAGTGTTTAAAATGGATTTCCAAGGTAACACTTTTCAAGATTACATGAACAGAAGCTACATCATATTAGAAAATGAATTAGATAGGATTTAAATTATGATGTATGGGCTTCAAGAAACATTCACAAGTCTAACTCTGTGGGCTTCCCACTGAACTGTGTGTTATCTTTGTATGCACACATGTGAGTGGGACCTTAGACTTTGATGTATCAAAGGTACCTATCTACCTTGATGTGCCATCTTTCTAGAACCACAGCAATCACGTATAATTTTATTATCATTATCTGAATGCCATGACTAAGATTTAATGTTACTTCTGTTTTAAAGTCCTACTCCAAACCTTCTGCCCCCCCCCAACAAAGTATCAATTTGTAAGTCATGACATGTAATGCTATTAAAGGTACCATAATCGTTGCTCTTCAAATTGTCTTAAAGCTTATAAACATGTCTGCTTATTTCTCATGTCTTTCTCTTAGTGAATTATCTTTCATTAGTAAAAACAAACCAAATTAATTCAACTAGGGAAAATTATATGTCTAAGTTGGATATTTATTTAGATAACAAAAGAATGAATTCCTGTGTTGATATTGGCTTAAAAGGAGAAACATCTCATAAATACATCCAAAAATATTTCATCTCAGAACAATTGTTTGTTAAATACTAGAGATTAGTTTGTGAATAGTAGACACAACACATTTCCGAGATAACCTTGTAAGTGTACTGAACTATCTATCGCTCTTGCCTTTGTCATTTTTCTGGTATTGTTCCAATGCAGACGCTACATATGAAAGTTCAAAGGTCATTTTTCAAAAGAATGTCCTGAGATTCAAAGAATGAAAAAGAAATGTTTTTCATCTCTGAATGAATTCCTGAAATAAAAGGAAATTTAATCATGTACAGACAATGTAGAAATGAAATAATGTATGAATTACACTGTACATGTATATCAGCTACAACATATTGTTTTCTAATTTGTTTACAACTGTGTAAGATATTATCACAGGCGCCACTAGCTTTCTACATGATTTGTTACGAAATAGAAAACGATAATTCTTCATGAAGATACTTAATTCATTAGTCGATTTATAGATGATCTGAAATTATCCGCTAATTTTCAAATTTTCTGTTTTTAATGGTAAAGTCAATTTCTTTGCTCTTCGTTGCATTAGTTTTTATGTTAAACATGAAATGAATGAAGCTAGTATGTTTTGTAGGTAATTTTACACCATTGGATAACTTTGTTTAATTGTGCACTGGTTGATACAGCAAGGGTGACGGTCATTGCAAAAATTCAAACTACCATTTTATATTATTTTAGTGTCAATATACATTTCTGGTATCAGTATAATTTTTCTACTTTCTGCAACCTACATGTATATAACATATCTAAAACATCAAGAGGAACTTTTTAAATTCCATGCGATCAACAAAACCCTTATGAAAACAAGGTAAAGTATGAATTTAGGCAGAACTGTTGCGATTCCCATGCATGCGTTTGTAATTGGTAATTCAGGCAGTCTTTGTTGCTGAGATTTGTCCGTTTAGTGGAATGATAATTTCATGAGTGTTCTGAGGATTGGATTAGTTCCTTTTAATGTGGATGGTGATGGTGGTTATTTTACCTGACTGCTAAGAAAGTATACTTGCTTGTTAGTAGGCAACCAGACGGCGGATGGCTTTAGGTCCTCTCCAAGGGACCTGGTCATGAGGATTAATGCCTTACCAAAGGGCTCTAGCGCATCGACTTGGTTTTGAACCCGGGTCACCGGATTACAAGACCATTGCTCTACCGACTGAGCTATGTGTAGCGCCTCCTATTCAATGTGTAAAGAACTTCATATCACAGACTTGTCTTTGTTTTGAATAATGAAATGTGTTATTATACTAAGCTCAAACAAAATCTGAATGTGCAAATTGCTTAAGCTTTACAGAAATTTTATTTTCATTAAAAAAAACTCTTTTGTTGTTGTATTTTCATGTTAGGCATTTACTGGCTCCATGTACATGTTCTGCTGACTTCTCATTACCTTCTCCACATGCAGATAACAAAACATAAACATCCAGGCATATAATTTGTCAAGCTTTTTAAAAATGATATGAAAATAATAAATGACCCTTTGTTGTGCTAGTTTGGTGAAAAATGTGATGTTGAAAAAAAAAAAAAGTTACTGCAGAGAGATACAGTAGAAGAATGTCAACTCTGCGTAAGAATCAGAATTATCAGAATTATCTGTTGAGACCAAAAAAAGCACCTTTTTTCGGTCTCAACAGATAATTCTAATAGGCTTTTAAACAATGCAAGGAGCGGGTCCTCATCATCAGACACAATTTTGTGTTCCTTCTGTCATTATGGTATCATTTGTGTGGTAAATCTGTGTCAAATGTTTCCTAAGGATGATCAATTCATGTACATGTATTGCAGGCATCATACTCAGACTTCAACACCTGAAGTATGTGTTCAATTCTTATGACTTCAACAGCCTAAGTTTGTGTTCAACTTTATGTGTGCCTTTACAATGGCGCTCTTGTCGATCCTAGCGATTACTATTCAAGTATAATAACTTGTGATATATAAGTACATGTATATATGAACCCAATAAAGTTGAATCCAATAATTGATCCCTGGACACTTAAGATAAAGATGTGCATAATTTTGAATACCAGGTATGTCTATTCTGTAAGACCAAATGTTATCTCTTGTATTTAAAAAGAATTGTCGCTGTAATGTTGCATGTGGCACATGAGATAATAGGAAATATATTTTTGAGTGTGGTACACAACTCCAGATGTATTTTTTTCCTTTGTATTATGTGACCGCATGATGGTGACAGATGTATACATGTACATGAAGAATTACATTCAATGCATCATTAAAGAAATTAGAAATAAAAGAAATGGAATGTATCAATGAGTTCTATTCTTTTCTTTTCAGGGGAGTGGAGGAGGGTGTTGTCTTGCTGGTTTCAGTGAGTGAGATAGAGGAGCAAAGAAAAAAGAAGATATATATATTTTCAAATTGTTGTGCCTTTTGTTTCCTAGAATGTTGTGTTTGATTTTTATCTTAGTTTGCCTGGCTTGCTAAGAAATTGAGCCCACATTTTGAAGGTAACTAAAAATAAATACAATCATTCTTTTGTCTGGAATATATTAAAGAGTGCTTTAATCAACAACACCAAAACAATAAACATGTACTTTCAAATAATTCAACACAATTGATATTTTATCTTCCGATGCATGTCATGCTATTGCTCAAGTAGAAGAAAACAAAGGTCTGCATTAATAATCAGGCTTCATAACATATACCGAGATTTAAAACAATTAATAATCTTGTCATAGCACTTGCACTTCCATCACTTCAACAAAACATGAGAAAAGGGAACAAAAATTGCAAACCAAAACGGTAAAAAAAATATTGTGCTCTTAACCTGAAAAAAACCTCAATTTTACAGAATGCACAATGTATACATTCACATTAATGTATACAACACGGCTGTTCGTATAAAGACAGAAATGAAATAAAAGCATTGTTAGGTTATGAGAGAGGAAACTATAGTATTATTTTCAAGCCTTCAGAATATAAATATGCCTACATCAATACAGAGAAGGACTTCCAAAAGATGCTCCAAGAGCAGTAATCCACATGAAATAGGTACAACATGAAGATATACCGATGGGCGTATATGATAGATTCAAACGATAAAGGTTCTCTTGAAGATGAACATTTCTGGAGGCCTTTCATTGAATATAATCAAATTTTTTCTTTCTTCAATCTTCATTTTCATGACTTGATGTGCTTAAAGCCAAAAATGTGAATGCCTTTCTGATCGTTCATCACAATGTTTATCATTGTCTTGTTTGCAAACAATACCATTCTTCATAAGCTATATTTGGCACTGAAAATGTATGTCGAGCTGTACAAAATGTAATGGCATGTGATTAACAAAATTCTCATTCCTCTATGTGGAATCTAGCTAGCTGGGGTAGACTTGTATTAGAAGAAGTCATTTGAACTAGAGCACTTTTCTGCCTCACCTAGAATATTCTGACGAAAGGAAAGATAAATGGTGCATGGCCAGATGCATTCTGTTATCAAAAAGCAGTGGATTTGTGTGCAAATATACAGTTTGCTAAAGAGCTACTAGAATTTCGGAGGAAGATAGTTTTTTTTTTTAAACTTGCTTTGTCCTAAGAAGTCAATGAAACATTTTCTTTCAGATCAATTCACAATTTTTTCAATTAAAAAGCAAGCTTTATAAAATCATGATCACAGGCAAACATTGCAATATCATTTTATCCTCAAACACAAATTTACAGAAATGGGTCCTCTTAAAGTATATTTACATACTCGTTTTTTAAATATCTTTTTAGACGATAACAAAAGTTGAATACATCAACATTCTTTGTCTGAGAAGTGCTTCAAATCAAAAGTGTATCCAAGAAGAGTATCCTTGGTCTATCTACTATTTACAAACATTGCAATACACTTCCACTAAATAGTCTCATCTCAACCCCCCTTCCCCCACATGCAAATTCATAACCCATGTTTATTCAGACACAAACTCAACAGTGCTAAGTAACATGTTTAATGATATTCATTACTACAGGTATCAATAAAAAGCAACACAAGAAGAGAAGGTTGTCACGCTTTCACAAGCACAAACAAAAAACAAGGTCACAATGACAAAACGCTGTTACTCTGAACATGAGAGTACTGTAGAACCATAAGCTTTTCCACATTGAGAATGACCAATGCATTCATTGTAGGAAACTGAGGAGAATTACGACCACTCAAAATCCCTCAAAGTTCTAAGCTTGTAAAAGCTTCTCGCTATTACAGTACATGTAGACTCCATCTACAATCCTGAGCAAAGTATGACCTTTGACCTTTCTCCATTCTTGTTTTTTTTCTTATACTAAGCATACCTATCTAGCACTAACCTTAGCTTATAAGCAGCCCATCACTGAAAAAGTTGCCCAGTTTTCTAACCTTTTCATGACTGCATATTGCGTAGAAACATACTAACAACTAAAGCTTGAAATACAAAACAACTCATTGTGCTATATAGTTAGAGCCTATCACATAAAACATGAAAAACACCTCTTTACTGGAAGCATTTCCAAACATTTCAGCAGCTGCATGGTCCTAAATTCAAAATTGTTAAAAGCAAGGCAGTGTTCAATATCTTAAAATAACTCACGTTTTATTTCTAATCAATAGGTCAGTTCACATATGTATTTATGTGTATGGATGGATGTATTACCTAGTCATAAATAATAGCGTGACAATGGGAGGGGAAGGGGGTATCATGTGTGAACTGGTCAATTTGAAATGTGAGAGCACAATGAGCTCAAAATGGAACATGCACAAAACTGTACCGCCAGTTTTTATATCACAAGGCAAAAAGTCTATGTAGCATGGAATGAATGCCGATCTACATCTATAGTTTGCACATACATTTCAATAATATTAATTTGTATTATTCTATCATGTCCAATTAATTATGTGCCTCCACCTTACCTCTGAAATTTTCAAGAGAATACATTTCAGTTATATATTTTATTAACACCTCTTGAATTAGTATATGAAACAAGAATTGATTCTGAAAATTAAATGCTTCCACAAATTACCTTTAAAGCTCAGAACCAATTATAATGCACGGCTAAGATATTTATTAGGTATCGGCCACCAAAACAATCAAATTACTTTATTTACAGGATTTATCTTGTTGTCATGATCTACATATTAAACTACATTTCCTTTTATTGAAGAAGAAATAAGAATGAAAATAAGATTCATTCTATTAATGTTCTTTCTGTATAAACAAATTGTGTAATGTAAAATAAAGCATGCAAAGTGAATGATGAAAATTGAACCATCATCTGTAATGAGGCAATAAAACTTTAAATTAATTCTGATGATTGGTTTTTCTGGATGCTTCCACAACTTCAGAGTCCATTTTGAATATACAAGTTTCTTGAGTGAAAGTCCTGAGTGGTGATCCTTTCTCAGGTCATCGTTGCTTTCCATACATCCTACTGATTTCAGCACTGTATTGATTTGCGATGGGTTTGCGTTTGAGCTTGAAAGCATCTGTCACCAATCCGTTTTCTGGGGTCCATGCTTCTTCACAGAGATAAACTTTGCGGGGGACTTCCCATTTCTGGAGCTTGGCTGGAAATAAGAAATAAAGCAGAAGTAAATTAACAGTGGATTTCAAATCATACAATGTATGTCCACCCTTAAAGCCCATCTGCACTAGTTTGGCCAGGGGGGATTAGCCCTCCCTGCAAGTTCACTGAAAGGTGGTTATCTCATCAAATCAGCTCTCAATTGATGTGAGAGTAGGCAAGGGGATCATGGGGGACCAACAGGCACCGATTAGGCATTGTTTGCTATATAGTGGGGGCAAGTAGCTATAAGTAGAGCAGTTGGGATTTAAAAAGAAGGTCGAATTCTGGGGAGATGTGAAAAATAATTTGTGAGGTACCAGTATATCATTGTTATTATGCAAGTCTGGAAAAAATAAGAGAAAAAATGGTCCCTGAAAAGCATAGCTCTTCAAATGCCTCCATATTCTAAATATGACAAGTAACAATTTACAAATGAGGCCTGATTTTTATGCCAAGTGTTTGTGTAGTCCCATATACCGTACATCTTTCTGTGCACAGTGCTTGTAACTTTACCAAGACTGGGCCGAATTTCTTATCATTTTGATGATTCCAGAACCTTGCAGTACACACCAATACTTATATGCTACGTGATCAACTTTTTCTGCTCGATTTCACAGCGTATCTTTCACAATGCAGTCAATGACCAGAACTCAACTTTATCTTTAAGCCTTCTTCAGATATGACGCCAGTAACCCTTGGCATTTTTGTTAATATATCACATAAGTGTACTACGCTAAATATATCTGCATCTTATAGAGTTCAGTAAATATACTTAGGACCTTCACTTCAACATTATAAATACAATCACAATGGTTTAATGCTTCATATCTGAATTAGCCAAAACAACAATCTTTACAGAATGAATGGAGGTATTATGAAATCTATATTACCACTTAATAATTTGTAAAAAGTCTTTTAAATGTCATAGAGTGGTATTCTAGAAAGCAGACCTTTTAAAGTTATTTTTATTTTGTTGTTAACAATCTACTCATTCAAGTTTAGTTCATTAATTTGATGTTATTTGATATGAATGATTTTATATACTGTATTTTACATTTGTAAAACATTGCCCAATTCGGCCTTGTAGGCCGCGATGCACTGTTGTTCTTTTATTCTCAATAAAACCATTATTTATCTATCTATCAGACTAACTTCAGTCCATGGTTTAATCCACCGACTAATTATGGAATGCCAAGTGTCCATATGAATATGTTTTTGAATTAAAAAAATATATAACATAAATAATATACGACAATATGACTATGATATAATTATGTTATCATGGTAATTTAGGGACATATCAAATTATTCAAAAATAAATTCATATGGACACTTGGGAATTCTGTACTTAGTCGGTGGATTAAACCATGGACTAAAGTTAGTCCGCTTTCGAGAATACCACCCATAGTTTTATCAAAACACATTATCTGTGTATACAGCCACCTGAGCACATACATCAACCAATAACTTGTTATGTATATTTGTACAATTTATAAATATCTTTTGCTGAAATGAAGATAGAATACTTGTCAGTATACAGCACGTTCAAAATAATCAAAACAATTCCACCTCTGTGATACGGACAAACGAAAGCAGACCTTACCTTCTTTGCCTACTGCTGCTAATGAAGCCAGGACTTCTTTGAGTATTTCTGACCTGCCACAGAGCTCCTCAAACGATTTACCCGTCAGATTGTTGTTGTTTGCTGCCTCCTGTAACCATGACAATGGAGATAAATACATAAGTCTTTCATTTCTGTGTGTAAGTACCATTTACATTATCAAGTATGTTGACATGAGACATTCCTTGGGTACAGAAAGGCAATACAACTGATTGAAAGGACGGATATTTCACTGAGGTACAATTTTGTTTTTAAAATTTAAAATGCAATTAACTAGATGATTATTCTAAGGTCACTTTGATTATGTTCTGACAGAAAATGCAACATGATTATTATATTGCATTATAGAATTCAAAATGTGTAAATTCGTTATCTTGAATTCCTAAATTACCATAGGAACAGAATGATAGAAACTACAGATTACTTAAAGATACTATGTCCCTTCTGCAGCCAACATCAGGGTCTGTAGAACTTTGCAGGAATTTTGAATATGTTATGTATGTCCTATTTGTGAAATTTAAACATTAACAGGGTCCTATTGGTCAAATTATGCAAGGAAACCCCTTAACCTTATAGACTTCACTGTCAGACACTATTGAGTGACTGACTGACATCATTCTTTGGTAATAACATAAATAAAATGAGCTGTAACAGATACATAAGAATTTGTCTACATCAATGACAAAGTACCTGTAATGACCCAAATTAAACTGATTGAATCTTTGTGCAGCACAAAACATACGACCATTCGGTAAAAGGGTCTGAAAATCAGACTATTACTTAGGTGATTGCACTCACTAAAGTCGATTCAACAACTAATGGTTGTTATTTTCCCACTAAAAGCCATTTTCAAGCCCTTTCGTTTTGAGGGAAATTCTAAATTAGTATTGTTTTCAAATGCTGTTGGAATTTAACCTTTTCATTTTTTTGGCCTGCAAATGGGACACAGTACCTTCAAAGGGATCGTTTAACAATGTTAAATCTGAGATACAAGGCCCTACGTGTTATCAGTGTCTGATATGGTGTAATATTGAAGCTCTAAAAAAATCGCACTTCAAAATGATCAAGTAGTGCATCAAAAAAGTAAAAATCTTTGAGTGACCGGTTTTACCATACTCGTTTCCCCCAATAGACTGTAGTGTTATGAAAACCGTTAGGCGAACGGTTTTCAAAATTTGTAATTCCAATCATAAATATCTTGATAATAAGACAGGCGATCGGCTTGTAAAAGTCATGGGGTTCCTAACAGACCTAAAGGTTTATAATTATCATTGCATCACGAGCTAAATCCAGAATTTTGTTTCAGAATCTGAGACAAAGTTATCGGATCCCTTTAAAGCCCTTGTACAGGAGAGAAGGCCTTCTCGTCTACAAATCAGTACAAAGTCATGTCATGGGTCTTATCATAGTCGGGTCTGAGGGTGTACATTGGCTGTTAATTTCTATTATGTCAACCATTAATCTCTGAAAGAACTACTCTTAGTGTACAGGCTGACATTGAAGCCAGATAATGATGAGATGTTGTTTACCTGTAGAGCTTTCTTGTATGGTACAATCAGTGCTATACAGTAGTCATACAGAGGATCAGCATACACACAGATGTTATCAATGAATGGACTCTTCTTCAAGAAGTTCTCTATCGTTGCCAAGGAGATGTATTCTCCTGTTTGAAGCTTCACAAGATCCTTCTTACGATCTGAAAGGGAAATAGTTTAATGAGGAGGAAATAAAAGCAACCTTGAACAAATAAGAAGTATAATAGGAAGATACCCAAGAAAACAAAGATGGCTAATATTGTTATAACAAAATAGAATAATGATAACAGTGATATTCTGCATTTTAGCAGCAAGGTCTTGACACAGTTCACATTGATCCCTTGACTATACAGACCCCTAATATTTCAAAATGTTAACAGAGTCCAGTGTAACTTCTGTGCGAATGAAGATATTAATGTTCTTTTAGTTTCCATTTACATTTTGGCTTTCTGTTCATTCTCTTGGTTTACTCTGAGTGTATGATGGTACGAGTTCAAGACGAAAAGATTTAATATACAGTGAAACCTGTCTATAGAGACCACCCAAAGGAGACCAGAAAAGTGGTCTTTCTATACAGGTGGTCACTAAAGCAGGTTTGACTGCATCTCTATTCACTGCTTTTCATTGACTTTTTAATACCAATCATCTCTTGACATAAAAGCTTACCCCCTCAAGATGGGTTACTTTGGACACATTCTGCGTGGCAGTTGGAGTCCCTTAGCAGCACAAATAATAGAAAGCCAAGAAGAAGGAAAAAGGAAAAGAGGCTGAGAGAGAAAGCAGTGGTTTGATAACATCAAAGAATGGACTGGTCTCACATGTTCAGAAGCCAAAAGATGAGCACAGGATGGAAACAAATGGAAAAAGAATACAAGAAGGTGTGCAGGTGTGGTTGCCAATTGCCAGCAACTGAAAGTGGCAGCCAGGTAGTTAAGTTAACTATGTAAAAGGGTACTCACCAATAATCTTGAGACATAAAAGGTTACCTACATGTAATAGAAGGTACAGACTACTCACCAATGATCTTGAGACTGCCATCTGGAAGGAACTCTCCGATATCCCCAGTACAGAAGTATCTGATGCCATTGTCCTGGACGAAGACCTCTTTGGTCAGTTGGTCCATCTGATAGTAACCCATAGCAATGTTCTGACCTCCGACAATGACCTCTCCTCTTGGGTTAGGTTTGTCTTTGTTGGTATACCCACCCTCGGGCCAGTCTACAAGCTTGACTTGGGTTGTTGTAACGGGTGGTCCTACGTGACCAATTCTCATGTCTCTTGCTATTTATCAAAGAAACAAAGAGTACACAAAGAAAGTGAGCAATTTTAGCTCTTGAAAAAATCTAAAAGAGGTATGGAAAACAAATAAACAAACAAAAATGAGCTATACTTTGTGCAAAATGACTTAAAATGAATTAATAACATCAAGGACCCAATCTTTTAAAGGGTTGCCCTCTATCAATTACAAAGTGACAGTTGTCTTTCTCACATGTACAAAGGTGATTTGACAGTTGATTTGAATCAATCACAACTTTTTGTAAGACAAGGATCTCTGAGGTAAAGGAGATAGTTTTGCAGACTCACATTCTGAGACACAGGCTACCCCACACGTCTCTGTCAGACCATATCCCTGTATAAGAGAGCTGTTGAAGCATGACTGAATGAAGCGCTGTAGGTCACTGGCTAATGGGGCGCCTCCACAGATCATCATACGCACCTGACCACCAAGCTGACGGGTCAGTTTGGAGAAGATTAATCTGAAAAGTAGTCGGAAAAGAGTAAGAAAAAGCTTATGGATGTTTCAATTTACAGGTCATGTTTAAAGTAATTTCAGTAAGAGAATTGCTTGAAAGTTTATCTAAATTATTCATCACAAAAAGTGTCCAAGTGCTATTAAGTTGTACTGAGCTATGAATCGAAACTGACAGCAAAGTTATCAAAATCTCTCAAAGTAGATTATTTAGATTGTTGGAAGTCAGTTATTCCTTCCAGCTGAAGTTTTACCGAGGTTTGAAGTAATAAGGATGCCTTCAATGGGGGTAAGTAATAATCATTGTTTCAATCTGATCTACTTTGATCTTCTATACAGAAATAGCAAACAACTGGACAGTTTAACTTGTCTCTTGGACACTTAACACATACACTGTACCTAGGATGGCTAGTAGATCTGCAGTCAGGGTCGACCATGGGGGGAGTGCCCTTGGTAGATGCCGCTGTGGCTATAGCAGCTCAACAGCCTGTTTCTTTAAATTTTTTATTAATAACAAAGCCTAACATTTCATGACAGATTTGCTCTCAGCCAATCAAATGCTACAATTCAGTAGTTTATTACAGTCAATGTAACTTGTTTTTGATAACAATTTTTATGAAACAGGGCCGAGATGTGAGTCCAATGCAAGATTGGCTATCTTTTGCACACCAGCTAGAAATGTACACATAGGATGTAACCATTGTAATGACATAACTAAACCTTTGTATACCTGTTGAGGATAGGTGTGTTGAATCCTTGGTCAAGGTGTTTGCACTTGTAGTCTACAGCAAAGTTAAAGATAGCTCTCTGGATGGCGCTACCTCCCTTTACCTTCTCTGTTATTCCCTTGTAAATACGTTCCAAGATCATCTGTATCAGATAACATGAAGAATGTTTTCATCATTTGTATGTCTCTTTGCACAGAAGCATGGTTCAAAATTCAGTGTAAGAATGCACAACATCAATGTTTACTTATCTTAAATAGGGGCATGTATCTAAAATGAGATCACTCTATTTCCTAATGGACCAATCAAGCAAGAAAAAGATACCAGCAGCTTAGATAACGCCTTTTTTGTTTATTTTAAATTCAAAAAGAAAAAAAAACCTTTTGGGGGTACTAAAACCAATTTTCAAGTTAGAGAGTTTCAAGTAAGAGATTTGTTTGAGAAATAATTTTTCTGTTATTCACAGAATGTTTAGGTTGGCTGCATGATCTGCAAATGAATTTTTAAAAATTTTCTTAAATTGGGCTATGAAAATTGCCTAGACCAAGGAAAATTGAAATCTAGTTTCCATCAAAGAAGATGGAACACTAACAAAAATCAAGACAAGAAACTAGCGGCCTGTTCACACAGTGGTAAAATTCATCTTATCTAAAGCAAAGTTTAAAGCTCCTTAACTAAAAAGTTTTTAAGTAAATTTTTCCTGTGTGAACATCGAAAATATACCATGTTCGGACAGACACAAGTCTGTATCTAGAGGCAAGACATTTGTGTGTGAATAGTTATACGTCCTTAACTGGGCGGAGCTAAGACTGGATGCCAATTAGCCTGCACCAATCTGTCTGATAGTAAACACCTGCCGCTTATAGCATTGAATCTTGTAACGACCGTACCAAAATGATCTGCGTACAAGTGATATCATACGTTAAGCTGATTAGTTTAAAGCTCTTTAAACTTATCAGCTTTAGAGAATTTTATAGAATTTTACTCTCTGTGTGAGGGCGGGTTAGATTCAAAGAGGATTACTTACTGGAACAAAGATTATGAGGTTGGGCTTGAGTATTCTGACATCACCAGGACAACCCTTCTTGAGTTTAGTTCCTGTATCTGTTAGAGTCTGAGGTGATGAGTAACCTAGACGACATCCTAGTGTGATGAGAGATAGTTCTACCACACACTCTAAGATGTGGGCTAAGGGCAAGTACACAGCTGCAGTTTCACCAACCCTAAAACAAGTAAAAACAAAGTTTGTTGGTAAGGATTTATAAATGTTGTATTTGAAATGAGAACAAGTGTACCGGTAGTTTTATTTTCACTTTCTCTCTCTCTCTCTCTCTTTTTTAAAGATCTGTTGCCACAAAAGAAGGCATTACTCTTCCCTCACCTTTGCAGTATGCGTTATTCGTGATTACAGGGCCCGCAGGCTGATGAGGCAGCTCTGGGTAAACAAGACATGTTATCATTTTTATTACTACTATATTATCTGAGGTGCGATAGCTCAGTCGGTAGAGCAGTGGTCTTGAAATCCGGTGATGCGCTGGTGCCCTTTGGTAAGGCATTAATCCTCATTACCAGGTCCCTCTGAGAGGACCTAAAGCCGTTGGTCGTCTGGTTGCTTACTAACAAGCATTTATGCTTTCTTAGCAGTCAGGTAAAGTAACCACCACCACCACAAATTTGCATTCCCTGTAGTTTAGAACACATGTATTCTATCAATTTTATTTTTTTCAAAAAAAAAGAAAAAAAGAAAAAAGAAAAGCGGAGTGGAATAACGGCTGTCACAAGAGTCACAATAACCTGGTTCATTCTTCAGTATTTCAGATAGAAGTCATCTATGGAGAACATCTGATTGTTATTACCATGGTGACATACTTACTCTACATCATTGATTCGATCCACTGCTCCACACACAGCAGCTAAGACGTTTCTATGTGAGATCATGACTCCCTTAGGATTCCCTGTTGATCCGCTGGTATACATGATGATGGCAAGATCTTCAGCGGTCGGTCTCAAACGCTCTACATCTATGGGTAAAACAAATAAAGGGTCAAAGTTACTTCCATGTTTTGAGATTTTCTGGAGATACAGTGACATCAGGTTGAGTGCCACTTTATGTAATGCAGATTTGGGTTTCATTGCTTGTTCTTGACCACTACATGTATGTAAGCTTCCAGAGTGCTATAAACTTTCCAGAGTTAAATCGCTCTCCATCTTGGCATTATTTAAAACTGAATAAAAGGAAAATTAAAATGAATGCAAGACCTTTAGGAATATAGTACACATTAGAACACTGAATACCACACATTGTATGTTTCAACATGAGAATAATTCAAGTCATGAAAAGCCTCAAGTGCAACAAAGTTTAATATTGAGACCATTCTTAAACAGACATGCAAAATTTGTTCTAGTAAGGAAAGACTTAATGACTGAATCTTCTAATACAATGTGCATAAACTATAAATAGATACTATAAGAAACAGGTGTATAGTTATCACTGTAATGCTCATATTACAAAGATAATCACCAATTTAACCTAATTTAGAAAGATAAGCTGTTAGTAAAAAATATTCTTTCAATCTTTATTATAAATTTAGTGCCACATAGTGCTTGGTATTAATCATTAACCTATAGTAATAAAATGGCATCACAAAGGCAGATTGTTTGCAATTAGCAAACATTTATCATCATTTATGAATAGTAAATAGCTGTAATAGACAGGATGTTAACACTTGTGAGCATGCGCAGCTGACTAAAATTACATTAGATTCTCCAATGTACACATACATGTACGAGTACAGTACAATAGAAAAGAGACCGTTAGGAAAACGAGACAAAGATAGAGAGAGAGAGAGGGAGAGAGAGAGAGGGGGAGACAGAGACAGACAACTGAAGTAGGGAAAACTAGATAGGAGACAAAGATAGAGAAAGAGAGAGGGGAGAGAGAGAGAGAGAGAGAGAGGGAGGGGGGGGGGGGGGGG
>BEXV01001180.1:117961-129867 GCA_003118195.1 Hemicentrotus pulcherrimus | reverse complement strand
CCCCCATTCCACTACATACAGTGGCAGATCTGTTGCGCCCCCTTGTTTGGAAGTCCTATTCGCAAGAAACATTTCGATGTTCCTGCAATCATCAACAAATTGCTCATCTGCCATTTATTATGACTGTCGAAATTCACGTTGACGTTATCGAGTTCGCGCCCAGATCAGCATGCTGTGTCGCAATATTTATCGTGCCAAGTATGCATGTGCGTGTATGCATATGATATACATGTACTCTATGCACATATACTAGTCAGTAGGTTATTTATTTATTTATTTTTCGTACCGCGCGCGGGTAATTCCGTACAAGGTTATAAACCTTATAATTAAGTAATATTTTAAAAAAATGATATTGGTTTTCATTCCAACAATAAATACAAAAGTATCAAGATAAAGCTAAAATTTATTTTTACCATGTTTATTCGACACAAGTAATAAAAATATACGTGATTATATAAGCAGAAACGTTCGGCCAATGTCGGATAAGAACGGCGGCTTTCGAACGTATCTTCTTGTATTCTATTTCCTTCCCGTCTTTTCCTTCTTTGTAGAAGATGTGAGCAGGATACTTGAAGTACACTGCTCTCCTTGTATTTTCCTCTTTCAGCTTCTTCTTGATGTGAATCAGCTTCTTCCGTTGTTCACAAATTTCCTTGGGCAACATTTCATCCACGTAAATAGGATGCTTTCTCTTGTGCTCAAAGGGTTTCTCCTTCAAGAAGCGACGTGCATTTACCAGGATCATACTTTTGGTCGAGAACTGATTAAAGGCTGCAATAATCGGCCTTGGTCCAGGGGATGATCGAGGTGCTTCCGCTGCGATGTGCCCTTTCGATGATTATTTCAGCTTCAATCTGCAAATGCGACTTGGCAAATGACTGGATCAAATTTTCACAATTCTTGTTCTCAGCACCCTCTGGAAAGCCTTGGAACACAAGTGTGTTTCTCATTCCCCTGGCGGATAGGTCTGTCAGATGTTCGCGCAGCTTCTCATTCTCCTTTTCTTGTGCGTGCAATTTCTCTTTGATTGAACCAATGTCAAACTCAATGCCTTCTTGCTTTTCCTTCACTTCTATCTCTATCTTATTGTTATCAATCTGAGTAAGTGATAAGTCTAATCTGGTCACTATGTCATTGAATTTTGAGTTCATTTGATCCATTCTGTCAAGAAGCTTTGCTAGTAAATCTCCAGTGGTAGTACTTGCCTGCACCTTTTGATCTCCATTGGTCTTTCGCTTCTTCTCTGCCCGCGGTTCGTCTTCGTGTTTTTCCCTCTCCTTTCCCCTGACCGCTTGGGGGTGCGACTCCTGCGAGTCCTGGCCTGTTTCGCTGATTCCAGTAAGCACTGACTGCTGAGTGAGATTTTCAAGTTGAATGTCTGAGTTTTCATCGATATCCACCTCTGTTCTGCCTGAAATTGAGCCAGAAGGGGTGAAGTATTGGGAAATCCTTGGTGAAACGTCCATTTTGTCCATCTGTCTTTTCTTTCCACTCATTTTTAAATGATCTTACAGGAATTTTCCACGATGANGCCTGAAATTGAGCCAGAAGGGGTGAAGTATTGGGAAATCCTTGGTGAAACGTCCATTTTGTCCATCTGTCTTTTCTTTCCACTCATTTTTAAATGATCTTACAGGAATTTTCCACGATGAGAAAAAAATACAGTTTAACTTAGTAGGGCACCATCTTTCCTTACCTCGCCTAGTCTTGGCCTCAGTCGTAAATGATTTTTTTATCAATTCCATACTATAGACACATGTCACAACATCAGGGTGCCATTCTCTGCACAAAGTCCTTCAGCACTTTCTCTGACGGTCCTTCGGTCATCTTTCTCAGTTGCGTGTACCAACAAACTGAGTGCCATTTGTCGTTGAATCTCATAGCCGGCTGTCCTCTGATGGCGAAAAAACATTGCAGTACATGCACGAATTCCATTGTACTGCAATTTGCTGCCAGGCTTGCTTCCAATGGAAATTGCATCCAATTAATCGTGCCTGAAGGAGTTCCTGTGTTGTTTTCTCATCGTCCCTATGGGCCTCCCAAGCCCTGAACACCCTGGCTTGCACAGTCCTGGTCAGCAGTCTCTGTCGCCTTGTGATGAGGTGACGATCAACCATCCTCACAGTGAGGTCTGTCAGTAGTACTTCCTGATGGAGCAGTGCTTGCGGCCAGCTGATCCAGGCCCATGCTCTTCCCTCCAGCCTTCTTGTTGAGACGGTTGTTGTACCCTTCCACACTTTTGTTGGTCCTGATTGCCTTCCCGTACATACACCACGCCGTTATCGGCCATGTCTGATTTTGAAGCCAAGTCCTCTCCACGTTGGCAAAAAAGCACATCCGGCGAGGGAGTATTGCTCCGTTGCCTGAGTTGTTGAAACGCAGGAACCATCTCAGCGATTGGTAGGAATGGCAGAGCCATCATCTGCTGAAGTATTAATCGCTTCTCTTCCTCCATGTTGTACATCGCTGCAAATTGGCAACAATATCCATGAGTTGGCAACACAAGCCTATTGACATAAAGATCGTACACTAAGTTCAACCTATTTTCACATGTACATTTACAATGAACTTTAACTTTGGTCAATAACTTTCCTTAACCTTCTTTTACATAATCACATCATCAACACATTATCTCCAGAATTATATAATTAATCCATTGTGACGGGATGCAAATAACCTTGCTGAAAAGAAGCAAAAAAAGATGAGGAACTGCCAACACCTTCATTAACGTGTTGCAATGAAAGTGAGAGTGATGTCTGAAGATGTCATACTTTTGCCAACGTGTAACAGGAGCCACAGGAAAACTTGCTCTCTAATTAAATACCCTTTGCGTTCATTGACTTTCCTCAATATGAAAAAGACAATTTCATACCAAAACAATTCAATTTTCAATTCAATTCTGGTTTATTGTAACTAAAAACATACTGAATAAAAAGTCCGGAGACTCATACAATTCAGTTTACAAATCATAAATACATACAAGAATAAAGAAATCAATACTTTTAGCAATCTTTATATTAATTACTGATTCTAATGAACTCAACAACACCATTTTCTAAATGTCATGTGCAATTTTGAATACACTTCAAATTAATAAGTAATCTACAAAAAAAAAATAAACCGCTCGCTTGTTTCAATTGATTCAATTACGTTTCAATTATAGTTGCTAACTACCTGGTACCCACTTTTTTTTGCAATGGAAATTACCATCTAAAGCAGCTTGCCATTGATTTTCCAGCAAATTATGGTAGCTTCTATAGTTTCAATTATGGTAACAAAAGTTATTTGGAAGGTTTTTCATAATACCCAATATTTCAGAGGCATTAACAAAAAATTTAGTGGTCACCCTCCAATTGGAGGGGGCATCCAAAAAAGCTGCCTTTTTAAAATTAAAAATTGTATTTTGTTAATATTATATTAAGGAAACCTCGAACAACCATGAGTTTGATGTCATATAAAAGAGAATTAAATCATCTCCATTTTTAAACCACTATTTGAGTAGACCAGCCCTTGTGAATCTGCATTTTCTCCAGATTTCGTTGTCGGACCTATCCAATGGGTCTAGCCTGTCTCGGAAGATTTTTTCCCTCCATAGTCACCTACCGGCCTCTTCTTGCAGGAGTAGCAGAATGTCTGCCATCATTGTTTTTAGATGAGCATGTTTTCAGGTAGACATCCATGATATTTGGTTGAGTTTGAAGGTCTATCTGCGATTAGCGGGACCCCGGTAACCACGGTGTAAATAGCTTTGATCACTCGATCGTCTAACCAGGTTGGTATGTGTGTTGCAGGTAGAACCAGTGGTTGTATCATCTTGTCGGCAATGAGTTTTTTTGTTGCATGCTTTTTCGGGAAGTACAGTGGTTTTGGTGGAGTTTGTAGGTTATAAAGGAACGTCCTCCGTGTACTGTACTTTCGCAGTAGCCAACTTTATTTGCTTGTTCTCTTGGCTGTACTTTGCGATTACTTTCATTGCTAAAGTTCATGCAGTCATCAGGATGAGTTGGTGTCTGCTACACCGATGACCCTGGTATGGACTTTAACTCGATGGGAACACTAGGGGATGCAATGGGAATGGGATAGGCTCTGACTTATCCAAGATATCTTGGGCTCTTTCAACCCAGATCTTCAAGGGATTGGCTATCATCCCAAGGTATGTCCACTACTGGTAGCAGTGATGGTGGCGGTGGTAGTAGCTTTGATTGTAACAGCGTCGTTCTCGATGATAACGTTCCCAATGCCATTAGTGGTTCTGGTGGTCGGGCTTGTATGCACACTTGTGGTTGAACCAGTAGCAGTTCTGGTGGTGCGACTACGGGTAGTACTACTGATTGTGGTGCTAGAAGTGGTTGTGTTGGTGGCGCCGGTAGTACTACTAGTGGTGGTGCAGGTAGTGGTTCTGGTGGTGGCACTGGTAGTACTACTGATTGTGGTGCTAGAAGTGGTTGTGGTGGTGGCGCCAGTAGTGCAGCTGATGGTGAATCAGGTAGTGGTTGTGGTGATGGATCCAGTAGTGCTACTTGTGCCGGAGCCAGTAGTAGCGATTCTGATTGTGGTGCCGCCGGTGGTGGTTCTGGTGGGGGCGCTAGTACTACTACTGTTGGTTGTGCTAGTAGTGGTTTTGGTTGTGGATCCTGTAGTGGTTTTGGTGGTGGCGCCAGAACCACTACTAGAATAACTATGGTGTAAATAGCTTTGATCACTCGATCGTCTATCCGAGTTGGTATGTGTGTTGCAGGTAGAACCAGTGGTTGTATCAACTTGTCGGCAGCGTTTTCCAAAGTTTTTTTTTGTTGCATGCTATCTCGGGAAGTACAGTGGTTTTGTTGGAGTTTGTCCTGCACAGTTTTTGTCAATTCGGCTGTAAATGACACTTCGGTGAAGCATGTCCCGGGCCATTCTCAGCTCTTTCATCTAGTCTTATCTCGATATCTCCTCCTTATCAAAGGAAGATTGACTCTTCAGCTTCTCCACTACTCTCATCGCTTCCCTGTTAATGACACATCGGTGAAGCGTGTCCCGGGCCATTCTCAGCTCTTTCATCTGAGTCTTAACTAGATATCTCCTCCTTATCAAAAGAAGATTGGCTCTTCAGTGCCTTCCCTGTTAATGACACATTGATGAAGCATGTCCCAAATCGGGCACCTCTTTATCTTTGTCGTCGCACTTCTCCTCTTGCTCTTGCTTCTCCTCCTGACGATCAGCCATAGATGAAAGACTTCATGCATGGCTGATTGTCAATGAAACGGATTTAAGTCTTTTGTCAATTTGGCTTGTTGCTACGTCAGGCAGCCAGTGAAAACAAATTTGTTTAATAAAACTATGAAAATGCAAGCATTACTCTAAACAAACAGAACTTTGTTATTCCTAGCTCATTTATTCTGATTGAACGGCAAAAACTGAGGTTTCTAGAAAAAAAAATTTCTTCAGATACCGTCCGCCAAATGAAATTTTGGTTCCCTTTCTTCAAATTGATTTTAATCACTCATGCGTTAAACAGCATCATATGAGTTGCATGAGTCTGGGACGCACTGTATGCCATTTTGTTTTATACATTCCATTATAGGCAAAAATGTACCGGTAGACAATAAAGGTATAGACCAGTTCTGGTCATGTGATTGCATTGTGAAAGAAACGTTGTGGAATCGATCAGAAAAGGTTGATCATCTAGCATATACATGTAAGTATTGGCGTGTACTGCAAGGTTCTGGAATCATCAAAATGATAAAGAAATTTGGCCCAGTCTTGGGAAAGTTACAAGCACTGTACACAGGAAGATGTATATGGGATAACCCTATACCGGTATCTATCCAGTCCGGATAGATATGATAATTTACCAAATATATCAATTAGTACATGTAGGTGGTGTCCGGCAATATTTGTATCATCATGTATTACATGTACTGGTAGTCAAAACATATTCTTTCACATGATCGGTAGTAAAAGCTTCCATTTCATTTTTTGACAGGGGGTGTTTCCAAACTGGTTTTTACCTTTAACCATGTTTCTGTTCATAATACCATATGATATACCAGTAGGCAAAGAATGATATAGGCATATCATATAGGCAAAGAATTTTGTTTGCAGTGCATTATATTATGCTTAATTTCATAATACTTGCGTCCTTTATCAATAATGTAAACCCCCATTGTAAATACATGTTTCAGGAATAAATCCAATTATTCATAGCTTTGAGACAGTGTACCAATTTAAGTTCAGGTTGTAAATTCTGTCTACACGTAAGTTGATGGAGTCAGTCAACTGATATACTAGGCACAGAATGTCAACCTCTTTAGCCCATTAACATTGTTTCAATTTTTTTTAACTAAAATGATTTTGAGTCAGCATTGTGTCATGAAATGTATGTCCCAAATTTATAGTATGACCTTAATTTGTTTTGTTAGAGAATGACAGCAATTAACATGGAATAAAGAATTTGCCATTTGCTTTATATGAATTTAATCTTTGTTTGAACATTTTAGTCTACTCATTTTTTTAGATTCTATTATATTATGTGAAGGTGATAAATCTACTTCACTACATGTCAGTAAATAATCAAAGTTTATTCTTTAATAAATCAAAATAATAATATATAGTGCAGCTTCTATATGAATATACTATACTGCGCTTGGTACAAAAAAAAAATCATATTATTACCCGGCTGTAGCTGAGCCGCTATAATAAGGCACTAAAGCATTCAAGGAATCATTCCTACGGGGTACCCTTTTACTTCACTTGGGTGGAAAGTGGCAAATGTAGCTTAAGGTCTTGCCAAAGGACATTAGTGCTGCGATGTGACTCGAACCGATCCAGTCCGGTGACGTATCCACCACACCATGATGCATCTACCTCTAGTCCTTTGATTTAAAAGCGACATATTTTAAGTAAACAGAGACCCTATACAGCTCAAGCAATCGCCTCTAAATAATTTGTTTTTTACATTGTTGTTATTATGCAATTATTTTTGAAGAACCAGATGTATTTATAGATTCTTGTAATGCATTTGTTTAATAAAATGATTTTGTTACATGACTTACAAATGATTTCATCTGTCTGAATTTGTTTACCTGAAGTTGTGTTTAGCATTGATTTATGCGTATATATTTAAAAGGTTGATTTAACAAGTTCATTGATCTGTATTCTACTTATGGGACGTTGCAAGAAAATTGCAATAAATTGCAAATCCCCAAAATCGAGCGCAAGTCTTGCAATTGGATTAATTGCAACTCTACAACTGATTGCAACTCAACTTTTTTGCAACCCCCCATTGGTAAGAGAGAGAGAGAGAGAGAGGGAGAATCAAAACAAATCAAAACTTTATTGCAATGCCCCATAAGTCAGTTAAACCTGATGCTCGGTCTGAGTAATGCTTAGACCTCAGATTAACTTCCTTTGTTCATTTCAGACAAGGGTTAGACCCAGCATTTGGTGTGAAATTTAAATTGTACCAATCACCCACAAGATGTTTTGCTTTGTATGATATGGGTTCCATTGATCTATAATCAAACTATGAGCTTCAAATAATTTTTTTATGAAGAAAAATACACTCTCAATTAGTAAAAGAGGGACTCATTATTAGACCTGTAAATGCTTGCAGTACATAACTGTGTGCCCCATTTATGTTATCCTTTATTTAATCACACATCTTATAGCCCCACTGCACTACTTATAGCTATTTGTGCCCTCTAGCAAAAAATACCTAAATGGTGACCATTGGTCCCCCATGGTCTCCTTTTTCTTATGTTAATTGAGAGCTGCTTTGATGAGATAACCACCTGCCAGTGACTATGCAGGGAGGTCTAATCCCTCCTGGCCAAATTAGTAGGGTGGGGCTTTAAACATTAAACCCATACAATGCCAGGTTAAGTTTTTGGTTTAGGTTGATATGATATATATATATGTTAGCTGTAGAGTCTACATAAATTATTTGTAGGTGATTGGTCAGTTTTAATCAGATACAAGGGAGAGTGATGACAAACAATACACATTGGAGTCCAAATATGGTTTTGACATTCAGTTTTTATTGACATCAGTATTATGGAGCACCCTTTTTTTAATGAAATAATACATCAACTAATATTACAATCTGCGTCTTTCTGTTAGTAAAACTTGGAAAATGCATTTCACTATATCTTACAAGCACTCTCTTCCAAATCTATGTTTTACTATATTTTTTTGTCTTCCATGATATTTTAGGACTATATATAATATTGTACAGGGATAACTTGACATACCAATGAAACTACATACAATGTATAATCAAATATTACAAATGACATAAAACACGGGATAACATACAAATTTGACATACATTGAAGCTTTCATAGGCACACATTAAGTACAAAAACACTCAAAACTTTTAGTTCTTTATTTTTTTCTCCCCATTACCTTGGCTTTATTTACAATATTGAAATCGTTTCATTCTGTTAAAGCCAAAATATACTGGAAATTGAATGAAATCCATCAATAATAATGTCTTTTTGCTTGTTAAAATTAATACATTATCCATTATTTTTTTGGTTAAAAGTGAGCATGAAAAAAATCTATAAAACAAACTTAACATTGAATCTGAGATATTACAAAAATCTAAAATCTTTTAAAAATATGAGAGCTAAAAAAGAGATTAAGAATATATAATATATCACACTAAAATATTCACATAATGTAAATGATAAATATGTCTAATGAAAGAAAACTAACAAATTAACTAAAGCAGCTTTTCTGCTATACTTTTGATCTCATTATTTAATCTCTCAGTTATGTCAACTGAAATTGTTAATAAATACAAGTATACTTGGAAAAGCAAGTGACCAAAATGTACAAGTTATTTGCATAATAATTATAATAACAAAACTATGATAGCATATTCACAATGGTTGAATAGTTCTCATAATTTGTATGAAAGTACAACAGCATAAAATAATCGTAGTCAACATTATAACTCCATCACACAATCACAAATATTTTTTTGAATTCCATAAGTGACAAACTTCATAATTCATCCACATCAACAGGTCTTAAGCCCACCACACACTATACGATCTGACAATGATCTGATTAGGGAGAATTTGAAACAGCATTTGATATTAAAGAACATTCACACTTTTAATATCTTAAGATCTAAACACACATGTATCGTAGTCATGTGCTTCATAAAATCTAACCTTAAAAAGATTTCAAGCTTCTTTGGAGAAGGAAAGGCTAATTAATTCGGCTCAAAATCGTAGCAACGTCAGACCAGTGGTGGGATTATCTACGTTTTGAAGCCGATTTGGCTTTAATTCTTACTAGAAGGCTAAATTACACTTTAAAAAATTTAGTTGTTGGTATTCTTATCATTCAGAACTTACATTGTGGAGATTATGTTTGTTTATATTTTCATATCTAATATAACTGCCATTTCAGATCGGATCGGACTGGATCACAGGATGATCGTATAGTGTGTGCTGGGCATCAATCTACGTCTATTACAAAAGGTGTAGCGTATTGCAGTATGGAGTGATGGTTTACATTATCAATATCATCATTATTAATGATCAAGAAATAAGTTCATCATTAGGTACAAATTGACATTAAATCATTCCTTTTTGTATACTCCACAGAACATAGTTAATAACCACAGGGCTTGCTCTATTTCTGTTGGCAATTTAACCCAAGGCCAAGCCAAGGAGACAATTTCAGTCTCATGGACATAGTAGTCTTCTGGAGTCTGTAAGACCAAACTATGCCTCTGGTCTCGTGACGGTTGAGCTTAAAATCACCAAGTACCATCATTTCTCACCAGTTCAAATTAGGACTTGGGGAAACTATGAAAGAAAAGATCACAATGAAGTGGTCAAAAATTACAAATGTTTATCACAAAATAACAATTATTTGCATAGTAACAATATATGACACTTTTCATGATAATCACACATTAATGATAACAATTGTACAGATACCTGTAGATCCACAAAAACTCTTGTTGTTTAGAAATACATGTATACAATATGATCAAATTAATTTTTTATTTTCATGTTCAAGATTGATTCAAAGATTTATATATATGACAGTTCTAAACTAAGTTCTATTTTTCCAATGCTAAAACAACAGCACATGACTGCTATTTGTAAACTTTATTTAAAGAATTGAACCATTAAGTCACTAAATGGTTATCAATTTCAACTGCGCGGTAAACTACACATATTTTTGAAATTGTAAACTACTTGATCTACATGTTATTGTTTTTGTTAATCAATGTTTTCTTCACAGTAAAAGTATTTGTATTGCTCAGTTGCTGACTAAAGACATATATAAATCATGCATGACTATACTTTACATGGATTTCTAAACCTTATAATGCTGTTCATAACTGGTTGAATGGACCTTTAACAAAAGCAAAAAACTTAAGCTGCATATTTGTATATGTCAATACAGAGAGTTTGACCAATTATATTCATTGTAATTATTGAAAATTATGTCACTTCTCTTATTTTATCAACAAAAAAAAAATCTTGCTACCTCCACTCCAATCTAGAGAAATATTAAATAAAAATAAAAAGGAAATCCCTTAATTATTCACATCCATAATTGTAATAAATGTATAAAAAATTTAAAAATCACAGATATGTATTGTTAGTTTAAAAAAACACTTTGTGCTTAAAGTCTATATTTAATGTTTTGAACCTGAAAATCAATGGTTTTTGAGCAGTACAATCTACCATGTAAATGGGCTTCCATTTTAAAAGAACATGGAAAATAAAAGCACACACAATATTCCTTTAATGACTACCGTACATTTAATCATAAGCTTAGCAGTGATTCGACTCCTGTCTTTACAATGGTCAAACAAAATCATATTTCAAATGAAACTGAAAACTCCATTGTTTAGCGAATGTGTTTGTCCCAGCAAATTGCAACAGTGTAGTACAAGTGCATTTTATATACAATCAATTACGTACCAAAGCATTGGTCAGTTAACAAAGTGGAGCTGTGTCAAGTTTTAATGTTCACAAAGATGTATCACTCCTACGGTACTTCAAACGTGTATTGTCCTGAACAAATATTATATACATCTCCTTATCACACAATAACTTGTATACAACTTGTCTGCAGCATGTCTTTATATATACTTTCAAAAAATCTCCATTTTATTTTTTCCTTTATTTTCATTCGAATAGATTTTGGATTTTGTGAAATTTTTGACTGGGGCAATACATAAGAATACAAGGGACTAAATTTCTTCAAAATGATCATCTAAGTTTTTTTCTTCAGTTCTTAAGATACATGCATGAACACTTTAATACTATGCTACAAGTGTATCTCATGTCCTTTGAACTTTGACCTCTTATAACATACCCACTTGATAATAATGTGGCATACTAAGCTAAACAAAACCCCACTCAAGTTTGTTTACTGTATTAGACAACTGGACATGACTCAAATCATTCATATACCGGTAGGTCCAAAGCAACTTCTCCTAAACATCCTTCTTTTTAAAAAAAATCATTTATATATTTGTGGAGTTTATACCTCTGTAAACATGGGATCGATAATAATTTAAAGGGGATAAAAATCACACAAGGAAACTGCAATGACTTCTGCCAGTAAAGTTTCCTTGTAATTTCTTTGTTTCATAAAAGATTGTCTAAAATGAGAAAGGAATAGCGAGGTGATATGAAGCAGCTGTATAAGTAAATGCCATGTGTAGTACTGCCATGCTTATTTGAGAGTAGTTTTAACTCTTTCTTGGAGTAAAAAGTTTGGTCACAATCCACTAAACTAACATCTAAAAACTTGTTTCCTCTCTAGATCTATGTCTGTTTGTTCACTACACCTTCCAGACAGCTAAATTATCATACTTTCATGTAATGTCTCAATAATATAATGCTCATTTATACATATAAATAGTTTAAGTCTTTTTTTTT
>BEXV01001180.1:106271-117216 GCA_003118195.1 Hemicentrotus pulcherrimus | reverse complement strand
AGAGAGAGAGAGAGAAAATGAATGCTATGATAGAAATAGACTTACCTAGATATAAAAATCCATCTGTGTCTAGTTGTGAAGCTCCAGCTCTTGATTGTCCCATGACTGGTTCTTCATTATCTACTTGAAGTGAGGCATCTATTAAATTTCTGTTTAATAAAAAAAAAAAGATGAGGAATAATAGATTATATTATCATGATGATGCTGATAGCAAAGCTATATTACTTTTTTTCCAAAAGTAATTTTCACACCAAGCCTGTGAAGTAAGAGAAAATCTGTGATCTACATCCTGACTACTTTTGAAATGAATTCTGCAAACAAGACTGTCCTCGTGCAAGTCATTTTATTTCAATTGCTTCTCTCTACCCAGGTGTCTGGAAGAATGTGAACATCACTATGGTTGGATAAGCATGAGTGCACCATTCAAATTGTAAAGCTAAAAACCTCCCGAGCTCAAGAAGTGTGGATTGGAGAGTGCTCTTTCAAAGCCCCACTGCACTACTTATAGCTACTTGCGTCCTCTATATAGCAAACAAGGCCTAAGCGATGACCGTTGGTCCTTCATGGTCCCCTTTTCTCTATTTGTTAATTGAGAGCTGATTCTATGAGATAACCACCTGTCAGTGACCACGCAGGGAGGTCTAATTCCTCCTGGCCAAACTAGTAACCTGGCAGACACGCTTTAAATGCAGAGTTGTAATATTTCATCGGAAAGAGCAGTGGCCTAGAAAAGCACAAGGTAAAAGCTATAATCTCTATCATCAGTACTGAATATTGAAGAGAAAACAAACCTACCTTGTTATAATAACAGTATGCCACTTGTTATTATCAACCTTCTGCGTAGTTCTTATCCTTGTAATACCCCTTCCTAGATTGTATGCATATTCTACATAACCATCTGATATTCCTACAGCCTGGAAGTCAGCATTGCCTACTCCGTTCCAAAAGAGGGCTCCATTGGGTTCGGCTGTTTTGAAAGAGAGCTGGACTTGGTGGGTCCTAAGAGCTCTTTGTCTGCAAAGTAGAAATGATTGTGCAGTGTAGGATAGTTATTATTAGGGTAGGTCAAGTCTTTTAAACCTGCAGTAAAAGAATGCTCCATTTCTTATAAATGGGACTGATCACTTGTTACATACATCTAAGAATGTCAGTTAGATCATTACTAATCTGACTTTGCAACAACAAAAGATTGACTTCAGTTCTATTTAGACTTCTTACAATTGCTATTTTTAAATAACAATAAAAGTAATTGCTGGCACCAATGAAGTTTGGTTTCAAGATTAATATAATTTGAGCACATCTCCAAAGGAGAAATTTAATTCCAGTATATATTAAATCTTTAGAGAAAGCAAGATGTGGACAGAAGGTTCAACAAAAATGTGATTTAATTATTCTGTCATACTGACCTTGGGAAGAAATAATTCCTAAATCAGACAAGATAAAATTGGACACGAGTTTGATAACATGACATTAAAACATCAACAACAACAAAAGACTCACTTTTTGGAAACCCCATTGTAGTACTGAATACTTGTCTGCCCATCAAACCTCAACGGATCATCGGTATTAATAACCACTACTGATGCAGTCGTCATGGCAGGTCTTGCTCTCGTGGCAACCACGGGTGGTCTGGGTGTTGTTACAGGCATTTCTGCAGGAAAAAGAAACAGATAGTATCAGACTACCTTCTAAGTAGGCATAGATGCTTTGAAACCATCAAGTAGGCAAAGTCAGACTAAAAGATATGACTAAAAGTCTGTCTTTTCTTCTTTTGGCAACACATCTACACACCTGTTGATTGATAATCTAGAAAATGGATGAATCCAAAGTAATTAAACCAACTGTGTAATCGTCATTTAGATGGCTGTATTCTGTAGACTTTCAGGTTCTTTATAAACATTCTAGAGCAATTTTTATGCTTTTCTGGCTCTTATGAAATGAAACAAATAGCATACTTGAATTGACCACAATTGCAAAGACTACAAGAAATCAATTCAAGGGTAATCTTAATACAAACCCTATTTTAAATCCCATGGAATCATGTTAGGATTCTCTAAATGCCATTATAATGTTTGCCTGTTTCAAAGATGACGCACAAAGCCGTTTGGTCCTTTTCTCAATAGTCTGTGATCATAATTAGGATTTGATTAGAATTTATATTATGAGATAATGACAAATTTTTGTGAGCTCATTTTACCTGGCATTTCTCTTGGGAGCCTCTGATATGTTATTTATATTATCTTTTTCCTCTTATAATTGTGAACCTCTTACTATATGTACAACTATATTATAAGCTATATCTGAAAAAAGAGGAGAACCGATATGCCACTCTCCATGCATGTACATGATTGGGTTTATAAGAATGACTATCCCAGGATATTAAGCAAGTTTTACCTGGCATTACTCTAGGAGCGGTTGGTATCATGTTCATAGTATCTTCTCTGAATTCTTCCACGTTGACCTTGGCTTCAGCAAAGTCCTTCAGAGTGGAGTAATCCACCTCATTCACTACAAACTGTTCAGTGAGAAACAAAGCAAAGGAACTTAATATAAAACTGTTCAAATACACATGACTATTGTTCAGCAACACCTTTGTTATAGGAAAGACACAGTGTACCTTTCAGACGAATCATGAGGTTGCATGATACATGAGAATTGCACCATATGCTACACTGACTGAAATTTTAACTTCAACCCTGCACCAAACACCACATCTAACCCTAATCCTACCCCATATTCTAAACCCATGCTGCAACTCAATTCTAACCATTTATCTTTTACAAAATAAAGCCCAGAGCAATTGTCATTGGAGTAAATGTTAAATCAACTGCAATTCTCTTGTAATTAGGCATGTATTTCTTCATCATGAGGTATATGTTTCTATACATTTCTTCATTTAAGTATATATTCCTTTGTGGGAGTTGTAGCATTTCATGAGATGTACAATTTTTAATAAGGTATATGTTACATCATAAGATATAGATATTTTTTCATCTCTTCATGAAAAATATATTTCTTCATGAGATATATTTGTGTATCTTTTCTAGATTACATGTATTTTTCATTATTTTTATATATTCCATGACGCATGTAATCCTTCATGGCTTCTACAACTTTTTTCTTCTTCTAAATGAAGTATATATATATCTTTCTAACTGACCCTCCTAACTGCTCCATTGAGACCATCAGTGATAGCTGCTCTCCTGGACACCTCTCCATAGCTCCTTACACCACCGATGAATAACGGCTGACGAAGGTTCAACTGTGAAGCCCCAGGCTAAACATCAAAATAAGCAAATGCATTATTTTACAAATTCACATAAAATGAGACATAAATTTTTCAAAGTTCATGAACACACATAACGCCTTGGTGAAAATTATATCAAAGAATTAGGTGGAGATTATAGCTGAGAAAAAAAATCACACTGGTGTCATCTATTCATTTCAATCACAGACAATATTACACATTACAAAGGACAACATATTTATTCATGTACTGTGCAATCTGGACAAGAAGTTACTCTATATCACTATGGCCTTCGTTCATGATTATTCAATGTAAAATTAGTGTTTCATCATTTCATTGTGCAATCACATAGATAAAATCTCACAACAGTACAGTTGTACATCGATTTAAATATTTAATTCTTTAAAAGTGATACCACAAAGAATAGAGCCTGCAAGTACTCGGTTATACTTTTATGGAAAGTAAGCAAAAGTAGGCATTCTGAATATTCTTAAAATTGAAAAGAGGCAAGTAAGAAAGAAAAACAACTGGGATAAGAGGACGAAATCATTCAATGAACTAAGATGTTTAGCCGTGCTAAAGCCAGGGTAATAATCTCCCTCCGCGCCTCAGAATAGTTTACTAGATCGATGGCACAATACAAATGCTGTAGTATTATTACTATTATTATTCTTTCTTGAATTCTGAGAGGAAATGTGGGTATCCTTCAATGTCAGAGAGATCCATTAAGTGAGATGAAATTAGAGCTACATAAAAGTTTACAATAACATATAGGTGGATGGTTGTGCATCTTTCAGCAAGAGTTCCAAAAACGGTTCTTCCAGAACTCTCACTGGGGGATACAAAAAAGTCCTTTTAGGACTACCTACATTGTGCTTTCATTAACTTTGATATATTTCTAGCTGCTCCACAATGCAAATCTCCAAACCTCTCGTAAGAGGTGTGATTGACTTACCGGTGATGTTCCTTTGACTGGTGGTAGGCCGTTGAGGATCATCTCTCCACTCTTTCCCATCCTGATCACTCTCACTGCATGCCATTCATTCAGAGCCAGCCTGTCAACACTCCTGATAGAGAGAACGTGAGAAAGAGAGGGAGAGAGATGGAGGGAGAGTGGGGAGAGAGAGGAAAAGGAGGGAGGGAGAGAGAAGGGAGGGAGAGAGAAGGGAGGGAGAGAGAAGGGAGGGAGAGAGATGGAGGGAGAGTGGGGAGAGAGAGGAAGAGAAGGGAGGGAGAGAGAAGGGAGGGAGAGAGAACATGAGAAAGAGAGAGGGGAGTAAGAGAGAGAGAGATAGAGAAAGAGAAAGGGGTGGAGAGGGAGACGATGAGAGAGTAAGAGAGAGAAAGGGAAGTAGGGTCAGATGCAGATAGAAAGAGATGGAAAAGGAAAAATAAAGGACAAACGGAGACAGAAAAATAAATACAGAGGGGGAAAGAAGAGATGATGAGATGAAAATTAGAGAGAGAGAGAGAGGAAGAGATAGAAAATGACAAGATAAAACAAAGTTAAGAATATAAAGCAATACAATTTGATTACTTTCTACTTCAGTTCCTTACGATTCAGACTCATAAAATCATTCAACCAAATCTGGAGACATTTCCTTGACTACTGTATAACCTCTCACATGTACCTTTTTTATGGAGAATTAAGATCAAACATATAGAGGAAAAACACATTTAGAAATCAATATGACACTAATTTTCTGTTTTCATAAATATTCAACTTCACTTTCTTTTTGTGTAGAGGAAGAGGAGGAGGAATATCTAATATCTTTTACTGCCCTTTACAGGATATGTAAACAGAGTCTCAATAGTATCCTTACTTGATCTCAGCGATGCTAGATCCCAGATCATATCTGAACTCCAGGTATCCGTCCCTCATGTTAAGTGAGATGAAGTCCCCCCGACCATCAGTGGTCTGTCCGTTGTAGAAGATCACTCCATCGGGTGAAGAGGTTAGGAACTCTACATCGATGACAGAGTTATCAGGCATCATCAGGGAGGGGAGCTGCATGTAGGATTTGCCGGCAAAGCCTGGAACCACAACCTTGTTTATTTCTGTTAGTGACAATAAAGAAATCATTCAAGATATTGTAATTTAGGTTTTTTTTTTTTTCAATTAATATGTTCAAAATGAGTATGTATTTGACAAGATATGTACATTTAAAAGAAGTTGGTGAAAGAAAAAAAAATGGCTAATCACTTGCCATGCCTTATACTTTCTTATCTGAATTACATAAACCTTATTTTATAAAAGAAAGTTCTTTCGTCTTGAATATGTTTAAACTAAAGAGATAAATGCAAAAGTGACATTTCTCAGTTGTCCTATGGATAAAGGTTTTAATAGAAAATTTATTACATTTACAGAGTCTCTTAAATTCCACTCTTACTCTAAGAATGACACTTAATGTAAGTAGAAAGATAGGGTGGTATTCTCATGAGTTAAGCCTGGACTAAGTCCAGACTAAACAAGAATTTTAGTTCACACTTCTATGGAATGCTAGGTTTCATCTTCCTCCTTCAATATTCATGACAAAGATAATCTACCAAAAACTTTGTTGAAATTCAGTTCATACTCATATTTTCCTTTTCTTCCCATTTCAATACAAAATTAATTTTTTGGACACTTTTCATTGAAGGATTAAAATAATCTGTACATGGTAAATTAGTTTGCAACAGGCACTCCATAAAAGTGTGAACTAACTAAGTACGCGCTAACTTAGTACGCGCTACCGGAATACCAACCATTATGTTTTAGTAATTAATGTGTAACAGTTGCGAATGATATTCACTTCATGAATCAACAGAATCTTGTTGCCTGCTGGTTATACCAGCGGTCCCTGTGAGGAGAGGTTCAAATATGCCAATCAAGTTTGTTTGTTATTCCTCACATGATGTCATTCACTGAAGATTCATATCCGCTCACCTTACCATCATTATACATGTCTCCCATCCTTCCCTCTGGTACCCACACGATGGAAGTGATCTCGTGTAGCCTCCATCCCTAAGTCACAACCAGCAACCATTGTACAATAAAGATTAAGACCCAACCTCTCACCTTCAGTACACATGTCTCCCATCCTTCCCTCTGGTACCCACCCAATGGGAGTGATCTCAAGTAGCCCCCAAGTCACAACCAGCAACCATTGTACAATAAAGATTAAGACCCAACCTCTCACCTTCAGTACACATGTCTCCCATCCTTCCATCTGGACAATCACATCGGTATCCACCCTCAGGTAGTGCCACACAGGTAGACTCCTCGTGACACATGTGACCCTCGCATTGGTCTACCAGAACATCTCCACAAAGTGCACCTATAACAAACAAGAGAACAAACATTTCCATGTCCATGTTACTTGCTCATGTTTTAATTTGTATCTGCTTCATGAAAAGGTGCAATAGAGATGTTTTGTACTATCATGAAGTATTCAATTAAGAGACATAACATGTACATAGGGTAAATTTTTCACTATTACATCACTGAAAATGAATATAAATCATCAACCTCCCTACACTTCTGTTATAAACCACCCCTATTTCTAATATGGACTCACCAAAGAAGTCTCCCTGACATATACACCTGTATGACTCTGCATTGAGAGCCTCGCATATTCCATTGTTGAAACAGGGCATTTCTTTGGTCTGGCAGGGATCGTTACCACACTCTCCAACATTAGCACCATATTCCACAGTTGGGCCAGATGAAGTAATATCCAGTTCTAGGCCGTTGATCTCTACGTAGCGAATACAGCCGACGAATCCTTGGTTTGTGTTTGCTAGCCGCAGGCCTCTATGCGTGGGAATAGAACATTTTGAAGAATTATTCAAACAAAAGATATTGATATAGCATAGGGGCAGACTTTCCTTCATATATACATGTGTGAAGTCCTCCATGAATGGGAATATGTTTTGAAGAATTCATTTTAAAACACAAGATATTGATAAAAGCTGAGAAGGAAGGCTTTCTTTAGCATACGTAATATCTAATTGCAATGACAGTTTATCAAGCAGGAAAAGGATCCTTGAATCGGTGTCTTAATTATATTGCACATGACTACTGCCAGTCTTTGTGTACATGTTTGTGATGATGCCTCTAGCAGTATTAATGTACCCCTTCAAAGATATCATAATTAGGCAAAATACAATATATTTTCATTCAGCAATTTCTTACACTAGTCCAAGTCTTTACTTCGTATTTGGATCAAAACCATACCTAAACCCAACCTACATGCAAAACTAGATTGCAAATCTATCTCTAACCTTATATTTTTCATGAAATAAAGCATGGACCAAATATCTACATAGCAAGTGATTGATCACCCTTTCTGATACATAACATGAAAATTGCATGCTAAATAGAAATATATTCTCTGATTGTTATATATCACCAACTCACACTTCTGGAGGTACTGCGTATCCAATAAACAGATCTTCGCCAAGATTGAGGGCGCCAGACACGCCCTGGCTGGTCCCTGTGACCTCTGGTTCATAGTCAACACTCAGGCTACCTTCCCGCCGGCTTCGGTACGCCCTTAGACGGTGCCAGGTCATGAGTTGAAGGTCGACAGTGCTTGTCATGACAACGGGTTCGGCTGAGCCAAGGTCAAATCTTGGGAAGAGAAAGGTCATGTTTCAAGGTCAAAGGTCAGATCTATGAGGATCAACAGCTCACACGTTTATGAAATTATTATCGTAAGCCTTCAGAAATATAAAGCTACTTTGACACCCTGGGATAACTATGTTTTTTAATTGCCAATTTTCTTATCTAAAGTAAAGGTGAATAGAAAATTTGAAATGATCAATGTGTTTTGAATATTCAGATTACATAGGGAGTAGAGCAGGCAGTATTTGAAGGAACATAATGGCATTTTGCATCACTCCAGACAAGAACATTGACTGCCTGGATCTATTTACTGTACTCTATGACATTCTATATCAAGCAGACATCTTCTCTGAGTATCTCTTCCCCATTGGTATTCATGGTATAAAGAATAATATCTATACAGGGGTTATTTGATAATTTCATTCAAAAATAAGTTTTTGCTTCTAATCAACCCATCCTAGATTGCCGAAATTGCCAGCCAAAATTCCAGCAAGAATAGGTTAGATATCATTATATGTTCAAATATGATAATACATTATTATGCATGACTATCATAGATGTAAACGACTTACAGGAATGTAAATATCGGTATACCACAATACATACTGACTGCATACATGTATTTAGTTCATAGGTGTTAGCTGAAGTTAAGACCACAGAATACATATATTTCATGCTTTGCTTTGATAACTATGTCCAACACGTTTCACATTATTATACTTTTTATATATTTGAAGTAACATTATTTTACTATTTTTTTTAACAAAAGAACACTGAGATACATTGTACATAGATGCAAATGCAAATGCAAATCCCAAATACCATTTATTTATTTAAAATGCGGCTTTTAAGAATGATTTAGGCAATTATATTTACACAACCAAACCAATTTTTTTTTGGTGTATGGAATAATCCACCACAGATTATCCTAACAAATGTATTTCACAATAATATAACATATCTAATATATTAATAGTGCATGTTTAGTCTCCCTTTAACAAATATCTGCGCATAAATGCATAATAAAGATATCCCAGAACCGTGACCGACTGTGCTCACCAGCAGCAAATTAACCCATGTCAAAGAATATCATATTGTTAGGAGATGCCAAATATATAGGTTGTTAGTTACAAGTACACCTTGATATTTCATATGAGTACTTCTCACTTAACATCAAACAGAAGTATATTATTTACAAAATATCACATTTACCGGTGTGTAGAAAAGTGATTAATACTATACATATAGATTTACTCCCAGAAAAACATGATTTTTTCCCCCAATAAACCTAGTCATTTTACTAACAATAAGTCATTGCAAAAATCAATATGAGCCAAATACATTACAAACTGTGAAAGTTTGAACAAATACTCATATCAAAGCTAGTACTGTGACCTATTTCATTTGATTAAATTACACTGTTCCAAAGATTTAAATCTTACATCAATTACCCTTAGCTTGCCAGATTTACGGTATTTTCAATATTTCAGTCTTTGTGCTTTTGTACTCAGTCACATGAATTTACAAATATATACAGCTACTACATGTATATCTACTAAATATCTCATGCTTTTTCCTATATGTAAGATATGATAGTGACAGTTTTCACACAAGAGCATGTACAAGAATTTCATGCAAGATTAAAGATTTGTTCAAATACAATGAATAAAAAGGAAATCAATAATATATATATATATATATATAGATTAAGATATAACTATGGGATGTGAAGATCATTTGATGATGGCAAAACAGCTCTAAAGTTATGCTCGGTGATACATCAGACTCAAACATAATGTTCATTTGTCAATCATTGTTTATTTGTTAAAGAGAGTAAAATAAATAGAGTAAACAGAAGGTAAAAATAGAAAGTTAGGTAAAGATCTAGTGCAAACGGAGTTTGTGAGCAGGCCTATATTCATTGAGAACTATTTTTTCTCACACACCGTTAGTCTAAAATCATAAATATTCTATCCAATAAATTCAGTTTTTCATAAGCATAATTTTCTCATTCTTTAACATATCACAACTTGGAAATATATGCAGAATGTATTCCTAATCAACAAGGAAATGTCTTCATTAGTAGAAACAAATGGAAGAAAGAGGGCTTTATAAAATGCATTTGTCACAGATGTTGTGGAAAATGTGAGATTATTCTATTTCTTTTAAAGGAAAAAAAAAGTTCAAATTTCTATCCTAGAAGAATAATACATGCATGAGGAATCTACTTTCCCTACATATGGTACTTATCTATCACAGATGATGAGAAAGTTTGCTACATGAATCCACACTTTAAAACACAAGCTAGCTGGCTCCTATGATATCATGCTAATATTCTAATGTGTTAAAACAGAGACCATGACAACGTATATCATACATTGAATTATACATGGAGGACGTTTTTTGCAACAAGGAAGTCCAATCGCAACTATGTACATAACAGATAGGAGACTGATTTGGATCAATCGCAACTATTTGTAAGATAGGGCCCTGGGCTCATATTCACAAAACTTTACAAAGCCTAGTTGTCAACTAGGAAATACGTAATTGGTTGACAACAAGGTTAGTCAGGTTTAATGAATAAGGAACCAGTTTTGTAATATCCCCTTGAATGTGAGAAAAACCTACGTGTTATTTCAATTCATTTATGCATTAAAATAAAACTAAAATTCAATGAAAAATGTTATGCTGCACTGTATATTCTTCTTTCATTGCCATTGACAGAACCGTGTCATCAGTAATAAAAGCTAAAAAAACTGAATAGGTTCATCTATGACCTCATTAAACCACTGCCATGCTCACAAAACATGCAAAAAAGCATCACCAAAACGAAGCTTGTGCACTGCTGGAGACAAAAAAAAAACAACCATACTGTGCAAACAAGTGCAACATCAATTAATGCTTTGTGAAACAGATTTTCTGGTTTGCAAACGAAAAAACAAAACAAAACAAAACAAAAAAGAAATAAACTGAAACAAAACCATGCAGTATGCAGATTAACAAAAGGAAAGATGTAAAGAGAGTGTGTATACGATGTATGCGAAAACTGTATACCGGTATACGTACAATATATATATATATATATATATATA
>BEXV01001180.1:65119-98200 GCA_003118195.1 Hemicentrotus pulcherrimus | reverse complement strand
GGGGGGGGGGGGGTCTAAAGAAGAATTTATTCAATTACATATCATGCAGTCATTGTAGAGGAAGAGCATCTTTTTTGAACAACTTTGACTTGGGAGGTCACTTTCTTTGGGGATTTATAAAGAAGATAATGTTTTTGTTCATTACATTGCAGATTATGCAGTAAATCTCTACCACTGCTAGTACTTCAACAAAAAAAATATTTTGGACCAAATTGCCTTGATGAACTTACTCTCACAAGCTCCTTCATTCTGGACCATGATATTTCTCTGTTCCTTGCAAGCAAAGACCTCTAGCTGACATCGACTAGGATACGTCTCACCGTTGTCTCCACACACCACCTGGATGGTGTCACTGTTACATGATGACGAGGTAGGACAGACGCAGGTGGCGTTCTGGCCCTCTACGGTTGATTCCTGGCATTGGGCGGAGAAGGGGCAGGTCAGGTTTGAGCATGTGATGGCGCTAGTCATCATCTGTTCCTCCTCTGTTGTTTAAATGCAGGCAAAACAAAATCATGAAATTGTATTGATATTCATATCTTTTTGTCTTCTATCAATTCTGAAAATAGTATTCATGATTATTCTAAATAGTAAAAAAAAAAACCCTCTCCAAAATGCCTACTTCACATTGAAGAGAGAATTTCTTCGCAAACGTGATGTCTATCCATTGTAAATATCAAATTTGCATCAGCATTAAAGTTAATTAAAAGTGTCCACAATTTGAATTACTAGTCTAGTACAGGTCCTTCTCTATATTATACCTAGAAATAAATAGCTTTCTTGTTTATCTTCAATGTCAGTTTAGGTGGTAGATTCATCAAAAATCAAATTCAAGTAAATCTTCAAAGTGAGTGAAATCAATTAATCATTGAAATCACCTTTTCAGCTCATGCCTCTTTAAATTCATCAGCCGGTGTTGTGACTAGTTTTTTCATTTATAGTCAAATTTTACCTCACAACAATATACATTTCTTCCACATTTTACAGTTGAAATGCCCTTTCTTACCTGTCATACATCCCATAGGTGTCATAGTAAGACCTTCAGGGCACATGTTACACTTGAGACCGATAGCCTTCCTCCTGCATCGGCAAGCACCGGATGTCTGATCACAGTCATCACGACGAGATCCATAGGAAGAACAACCGCAAGCTGTAAACATCCAAAGATAAATAAATGATAAATGAGTAAGTTCTCTTTTCTGCTCTGAATAAGCACCATAAGCTCACAACGTACCAAAGAAGAGTATGCCATACTGTTGAAAATTGTATTGATATTCATATCTTTTTGTCTTCTATAATCTAATGAATCTTAGATGCTGCTCATAAGTCCTTTTCAGGACTACACACACACTCAAGAAAGAAAGATTACAGACAGTCCTGTTCACGACTCCCCGATCCTCCCCCCTCTCTCACATGGTGCAACCGTATGCCTACTGTATTCTAAATCTAGTTTGCTCTTTCAAACATAAATGAGAAGGTATCACAAACTTTCAGATATTATATATGACTTTAACTTGCGGAAAGTCACAGCTGAAACTCAAGATGGCCCTTTGGTGGACCAAAGTACTTAAAATCTGCACTTGAGATTACGATTTATGATTCTCTGAAAGTCCATGGTCTTGCAATGTTATATTATAACCACCTGGCTAAAATTAATGCAAATTGACATTTATCACAGCCAATAACACCCAAACATTATGGAAAATAGAACTGAGTGGAAATATATGTCAAGTCAGTGTGAACATGCATGACTTTTTATTCATACAGCTTTTGTGATGTAAATAATTACATTACAACTGATTTAATGAAAAAAAAATCTTACTTTTGCATCCAATCCCGTTACGTTCCAGGGACAGGAAGTCATAGTAGCCAGGCTCGCACCTATCACACTGCTTGCCTCCTACGCCAGGCTTACATGGACACTGTAGGTTACTAGGCTCACAGTACACAGAGTATGAACCTAGAGGGTTGCAGTTACACACACCTGTACAGAGATAAATCATATCAAACATAGGTCAATAGTCAGTACGGTCGGTATCTGTAACTAGAATTTGAATACAATTTCTCAAAGGCATTGGTCCAGTGTTGATCATCTTCCTTGAATTTTATTCATTTAGCTATATATTTCTTTCAGAAAATGTACCATAATTTGCTGTAAATCATATAACCATGTTACATGCACATATCAAGAAAGGAAAGTTGCATAAAAAACATATTGACTATAATTGTTTTAGACCCCACCGCATTGATTTACTTGGACTGGTGGCTTTACAATACTGATATCATCTAAATTTTCCACACAAACTTCAAGAGAACAATTTAGAAATGATTTTGAGTAATACATGTACACGTAGCAAGTGTACTGAAATCACTGGGGCAATATTTAAAAGATACGAAGAAATGCCATCTTTTTCTCTCTCTGTGCAGTATTTCAGGAATGTATTTATCAAATTTAATCAGTGTTTAATACCCCCTGACTCATAGATGTAATACCCATAAGTCATTATTTCAAATATTTGAAGAAAGCAATAAGACGAGCAACGTCTGACTCACTTGGACATCCTTCTCCGTTACTACCCAGAGCCTCGGTCTGGTTGTCAGGGCAACATCCAAACATTGATTCCATGCAGCTTGGTTGGGAGGTTTGCTCTGTAGACAGGCAGTCACAAGTCAATTAGCTACCATCGAATCAATTACTTATGCTTGTTACAGTGTTCAATTATTCCAAATGTATGGTCTTATGAGAGTCAAAACGGCGTTCATTCATTACATTGAAATGGAGTTAGGCCCTTTTGGCACACAGCAGGTGATGTTACTGTCATAACCTACTTTGGATATCATTTAAGTGGTATTAAGTACAAATAATTTCAATTTGAGAACATTTTCTGGTGTTAAACAATGAAAATTGTGAAAAGTAAGTCCAAAAATCTGAAACCCAAGATCTCATTTATGTTTTTCAATTTTATTTTCAATTTGAAAATTTTGTAGTATTTTTGAATTTATACCTCCTTTTCTGGGAGGAACAAGTAGTATGTTTTCATTGGGATATGGCTATAGAATAAACATAACATTGTATCTTTTCTTTTGTCTAAATTGTCTACATAAATAAGTTTATAGTTGTTACAGAATTCATGTTAGATCAGGAACACATGAACCTAATTACTAGGGAAATATTGTACTTGTTAAAGAGGGGGGTTATATAAATTTGGTTACAAAATGTAGGAATTTAGGAAATCTATATGAATGTTAAAGTTCATGATTTTCATGTTTAACTACATGAACACTCTCAACTACGTTATGAAGTATCTTAACAACATCTATATCTTTTGAGCTATAAATTGGTCAAGCCTAAGTTAGTACAAGCCTAACTTTTAAAGCATTTTTGGAAGCATCTCTGTTTTGAAAATTAAGGAAAATATGCTCATCCAGGAGGGTGAATTCTAAAGCAAAGCATGAGGGATTTTCCCCAAATATTTATGGCTATGAATTATCACTCTTTCATTCTCTTTATGTAGTCTATATCAGAATGAGTTCATACTATATAAAAAGTGAGTATATATGATCAATGATAACATATTTTTTTCTTTATTTCTCCAATTCAATTTTCATTTCACAAGAAAGCATTATACTTTCAAGTGCGCTTTCATATCTTTCAGTTTTTATAATAATCTCATTGATTTTGATAATCAAAATATTATGTTTATCTCATTTAAATAGGACGAAGAGTAATCAAAGACCAACCTCCTGTGACTAAGGGAGCCATTCCCGAACCGAGTTGGATGGAGTGAAGAACAGATCCAGACATGAGAGAGGGAAGGGTGGAGGATAGATGAATAATGCAAGGAGGGTAGACAAGGATTGAATAGTGGGAGAGGGGTATATCAATGGACAGTCACAAAGATGGGCAAAGAAAAAAAAAAGAGTGAAGTTTAATTGATAATAATGGGCCAGAGTAGTATAGAGTAAAATGAGGGACAGGAGAGAGATAGGGAAGGAGAGAGGGGGAGGGAGAGAGATAGAGGTAGTCAGATACAGATAGAGAGATGGGAGGAGAAAGAAGGAGAGACACAAAGTGTCAGAGAGACATTGACAAAGTGAAAGCGAATAAGAGGGCAAAAGAGGATAAGAGATAAAAATAAAAAGAATAGATAGAGCAAAACAGACGGACAGACGGATACATAGATTTACCATAGACAAAGAATGACAGCAAGATAGAAAGACAGATAACCACATGAAATCATGCATGGAAGAATAACAAGAAAAAGAATTGATGAAAAGATGAAGAATCAAACAGAGATATAATTACAGTATCAAAGCAGAAAAGTGACATGACAAAGAAGTAGAAAGTAAGACACATGTTTATGAAACCCATCACAAGGCATGAAAGATGCATTTTATTATGCGAGAGCACAAGAAAATAGACAATAGAAAACACACAAAGTCAACACAGGAAAAGCAAATACAAATGCATTTACAAGTAACAAAAAAGGGCATGGCATATGGTAGTAAAGACATTAATAGTTATAATAATTTAGAAGCAAAGCACATTGTGAAGTAGATTACAAGATGGTACGAGAGAGAGTTACATTATGAGATAGGAAAGAAGCAAGTTAAAAGACACAGATTGAAATAATACACAAAAATGACATAATACAATAAGTGGAATACAAATAGCAATGAATTACAACAGCATGGGAGCATACATGAGATAGAACGAAGGGATAACATATGAAATTAACAGAGAATGATTTTTACATGTAGATTTCAGATAAGATGGGTGGAGAGGAATTAAGAAAGAAAGGGATAAGGAGATATAATAAAGTAGGGAGAAAACATAATAATACTACAATTAGTTGGTTGCATGAACTACATGTATCTATCATACGTTACTTATGAGCACTAATCTTTGTAAGTTAATCAAGACCCATATCATTACAGGTATTTAATATATTACTGAATATCACAATAAACATGTAACAATTCAAGTACCTCATCATTGTTTTGATGATAATGATGTTGATTTTTGAATGCTATATTTACATCCTTATTCATAAATACTGATCAATAATACTGAAGGAATATATAAAGTGTTTATGGAATAGAACTTCAAAATAGTAGTTAATTTGAGTTCATGACAAGGATAAAAAAGTTGTATTGCACAATGATATATTGCTCTTTCTTGAAAATAAAAATAGTACTGAGAGGACTGTAATTTAATAACAGCCAACAAATATCATGTTTTACAAATATATATATTTTTACAAATTGTAAATGACTTAAAAAATTGGTTTATTTGAAGTACAAGATAGGTTTATACTTAAAAAAATGGGTCTGACTAAATCATTCTATATGATGAATGAAACATGCATTTCTATAATTGTTTGAAGATGGTCACTTTCATTTCTGAAAATATTATTATTACTGCATGACTAAGGAAATTATTACAATTCTAGATGTTAAATAATAGTGTGACAAAATGAGTTATAACTAGATAAATGTATTCATGTAATTGTGATATATGTAACACTGATTAAATAAATAGTTACATGGTAATTATAATTATCTTGAATAAGATGAAGATATTAAAGGTCAGATTGAAGTAAAACCTTGACAAGAGCATAAATGTTTTTGAATTTTCTACAGAATGTTTTAATGAGTACTTTGACTGATTGATTTGTATAATTCACTAATGTTTTTTTCATTGTACATAAAATACATGTATATCTCTTTTTTTCTTTAGTGTAAATATCCAAATACAAATCAAACCCTTATTTTCCTTACCGGTATGAGCCTTTTTGACATTATAGCCTTTCATTATTCATAACTTTAATTTTAACACCACTTTTAATTTCATTTATTTCCCTCCCCCCTCCTTCCTTATCCTTTAACTCCTGGTTATACCTCAAGAACCACTTGCTCACCGGCCCAGCAAACAAAGAACCTCCAGATGGGGTGTATATGACAGTAGCTATCAAAGGGGCGACCCTTATCCTTATCTTTCACTCTCCCCCTTTAACCCCTTGCTATGCTCAAGAACCACTTTCATACCGGTGCAAAAAACTGAGAACTTCTCTAGAAGATGGATGTGACAAAAACCCTCTCCCTAAATCTTTCACCTCCTTTGTTCCTCCCTACCCTTGGCCTCCCTTCTTCCCATCCCCTATTACCCCTGGTTATGCCTCAAGAACTATTAGCTCACCAGCGCAGCACGCAGAGAACCTTCCGAGGGGGTGTATGTGACAGTAACTACCAGAGGGGCAATCCTCGCCCCCGTTGTCTTCTTGTCAGGTGTATGCCTCCATGGTTGCCTCGTTCACTAGAGGGCTCTCTCCATCTCATGGCTCCATTTCAACATCTATAAGAGGGCAAACAGAAAAAAAATAAGGAAATTTAATTTTGTGTTGCTTTTTTCTTCTTCTTCATATTCAATGTGAGTTGAAATTTCACAGTAAAGGTTTTGATGATAATAAACAAAGCAGATCTATTCATCACTACAAGCAGGTTAACCAAAAGAAATTCTATGTTCTGTAAAAATGAATAATTAGTATTACAAGAAAAAAACTGTCTATTTTCTTAATTTTCATTGGTATATTTATTCGCATTGAATTGAAAGAAATATGTAGAGATTAAATATAAAATTAAAGACTATATTACTAAAAATATACATCAGTAATACAAACAATATCATCAACTCTTTGAATTTCCAGACAACTTGCACATTTGTTTGATATAAAAGAATCCTTGATATTAATTTATGTAACAAAATGTTAAAAGATAAACAACCATGTTGAGATATATATATATATTTCCACAACCAAGGCTGAGCAAAACAATTTTCTTTTCAATTTTCCAATATTATACAAAGATGGATCACTGATTCTCTTTGTGATTTTTGGTATCTTACAAATTGAACAAGACATCTACAAAGAAATAATCTTACTCTTTACCTTCACATGTGCCGATCTTCTCCAAGACGATACTTGACTGTTGTTCACAGGCCGCCTCTTTCAGCTGACATTCGTTACCGTATGTTGCCCCGTCTGATCCGCAAACAGGCAACCTCACAGCAGGGCAATTGAACTTGCAGATGCACTCGTAAGTATCGGCTGATAGAGGGCGGCAAATGCCACCAAAGCTACACGAGGTCTCGTCACAGAGGTCAAACTCAAATTCATTTGGAGGCGTGGCGCCGCTGCCTGAATAATCAGGGAATTCTGTGCCACTTCCGGAGAACTCTGTTTTGAGGGTAAAAAAAGGAGGGGGATACATAAAAGATCTAATAGAACAGAAAATCTAATATCCTGATTTGTTACAAAAATCACAGAACTTCAGTCAAAATAGTTGAATCATCATAAACTTTTTCCTTTTCAATAAACATCAAAAGAGAATACCTCTTCATTTTGGTTGTCAATAAATCTATCTACATACCATATTATTGTGGCATGAAGGAATGTTAATAAAGTTCTTTTCACATATTCTGAAAATTGCTCTTTTACTCAAAATTATCAGTTATTCACACTTACCGATAGATGGTAATTACTGTACGTCTGTTTTACTTCCATTATTCATATGTTGCCAATTTAGGGAAACTAAATACATACAGATTCAAACGATAAGACTATATATCATACAGCTACACATATTTCAACAATAATACAATGACACTTGTTTTAAGCATCAAATCAATTAGTACTTCTAAATCTGATTGGTATATCTATTTATTCTTTTGAATTAAGAAGAAAAAACCCACCATCACAGGGTCCATAGTACTCCACAGTGAGGTTGGACTCGGCCTGACATGCTGCCATCTTGAGATGACACACAGTGTCATAAGTCACCTGGTCCGAACCACAAACCATGTCTTCGTCTGAGCGTGACATAGGGCAGGACTCTTGACATACACACATGCCCTGGTAACACACCTGGTTGAAGCGCTCGGTCTCGCATGTTACACCCACGCAGTCCTCTGTAATGGTCAGGATCATATCAAATAGTCATTAATAATTTTACCAAAAAGAAAAAAAACAGCAGCAGCAACGACAGCAATAATAGTAGCACTCAAGATTTTACAAGGTACTGTATAAGAGTGATAAGAAGAGTTAACATTGTAAAAGGATAACAATTTTTTATATTTACATTGCATTATTCAACATATTCAACATCATTCTAGAATGCTAAGGACTGTAACATAAAAAGTAAATACTCTTTCGCAATATCAAATTCATATGAAACGACAAGCAATACTGTAAGCATGGATGTGCCAAACAGGAAGTTGACACAGAGGCAAATTAATTTCTCTGTTTAAAACACCAGTATCATAGTCCTTTTGCTTTATCTAATCTTTAACATATGTCTTTGACTATTCCACAATTTCACTTAATGATATCAGATAACAACTTTCTAGTTGATCTAAACTTAACTGGATCAGATAAATTTCTAGCATGTGCTTTGGAGTCTATGGAAAATATGTCTTACACCCATATAAAATTGTACCCAATGAACAAAGAAATACCCTAAAGTCTTTCTAACTTACCGCATGCTCCATACGAGACAACCGTAATGTTCTTCCTTGCGTTGCATGCCATCACGTTGAGCTTACACTCGCTGGCGTACGTCTCTCCGTCTGACCCACAGACCGGTAGATTGATCGTCTGGCAATGGTCGCTACATGTACAGGTCGGCCCTTCAGGGGTCATCTGACAAAATGACCCATGACTGCAATTCGTTGTTTCACAGGACTCTTAATAATTAATGATAATTGAAAATTTAAATTCAATTCAGATGGAACTAAGGTAGTACACGACATGCTCCAGCAACACTTGTTTCACATACAAAAGCCCATATTAACCAAATACAGTGAAACCTGTCTATAAAGACCACCCAAAGGAGACAAGAAAATTGGTCTTTATAGACAGGTGGTCTTTATGTACAGGTTCCTTAAGTTGATGTTTCAATGAGAAACCATTTTTAAGGGAAACAAAAAATGTGGTCTTTGTAGACAGGTGGTCACTAAAGCAGGTTTGACTGTACTTAACTTCAACCTTAGAGCAAACACTACTATTGTTCCTGACTCAACCCTTTACATAAAACCCACTTGCCACCATAACGCTATATCTTTGATGAAATAAAACCTGCAGGAATTGTTGTATATTTTACAGCACCAGTGTTAAGCTATATGTGCAGAACTACATACTTTGACATTATACACTGTATATTGCTCTATCATTATGTATTGACTAATTACCTGGGGGGTGTTTCACAAAACTTGTCATCAGTGACAAATGACAGTTTTTGTTATATGCTACTGAAATTCTTGCTTCTGATTGGTTTTCAGCAGATTTGTCATGACTTTTGTCATTTGTCATTGAAATAATGGTTTTGTGAAATGGGTCCCTGGTCTTTTTGTGGTGAATTGGACAGGATTGGATATGAAAAATCAAATCTGTGTAAATGTTGAATATTTGGAATCACAAGCACTTTAAAGAAGTTACACAGAGTATTAGTGACATACCACAAGGTCCATTAATTGCAACTTGAATATCGATCCCTGCTTCGCAAGCAGCCTCCTGCATAGCACACAATCCTGGATAGGTGTTACCGTCCGTTCCGCACACAGAGCTCACAGCGCCCTCTGTCTTATTACATGCTGGGGTTTGACAGCCGATTAAATTAGTTCCATCTACAGGGAAAGAGAAGGGGAAGTCAAAAGGAGATAATTAGATCATCACATATGTTTAAATATTGTTTTGACCTCACAACTACAGTTTAAATATCTGGAAAAAAAGTTGTTTAAATTTTCATCATTCCTAGTAGAAAGGAACGGATGGATGCATTGGCAGCCCATCTCCATCTCTAGAAATAAGCAAATAAAATGTTCAACTTTCTTTGGCTAAATGTACATCTATACAAAACAATTCAGTCTGAACAAATAACAGTGAATCTATATCATTGTCTGTTCATTTCAACATTTCAATTTTGGTAAAAAAAGAAAAATTACTCAAAATTCATGTATGCAACCTTTTTTCAAGCAAACTATATTCCTTGCTAATTGGGCACAATCGAAATATAATCTACATAGAAGAAAACACCAATAAGAACCCCCATTGATATTTCATGTATGTGGGTTAACTAAAATGTAGTGTAATTGCACTGCAAGAAACAAACATACAAGTATCTCTCTCACTCACCACAAACGCCCTCTTTTGCTAGAGTAATGTCAGTGCGTTCCATACAGCTGGCTTCTTCCATGTGGCACATGCTGGGGTACGTCATACCGTCGCTGCCGCAGACAGGAGTTAAGACCTCAGCACAGGGTGTACACACACACTGAGGCATGCCGGCATCGTCTACCAAACACTGGCCATAGTCGCAGGTGAATTCTTCACAGGGATCTATATGGCAGTTGTGAAAGAAATAAGATTAGGAAAACTTTCATTCATTAGGGTAATTAAAATCTAGAATTTAAGCTTACATGTACATACACCTGAAAATTCAGCACACAAGGTTAATATTCACTGGGATATTATGTTTTTATAATTGCAGGCTTTTTTTGTTGCTTCTTTGTGTTTTGTTACTTCCCTGCGAAGAAAACATAATATCACTCTCACTCCCAATAGGATATTATCCTATTGGAGGCGAAAGTGTACCGTAATGCATTTAATTGTATATGAAAAGTTCAATATCAAAACTGAGATCCCAATCTATTTAAAGTTGGGATGATCATACCATTTTTCCTACAAGCAGCTTACAAACTATTTCAGTTAGCCATCCTTGTAATGTTTAAAGTATGCATGGTCTTACATAGTTATTGATCACTTTCTTTTAATGCCGTTTTATTTATTCAAAGTCAAGAACATACTTGATCAATATCAGTTCACAATTTTCATTGAAAATAATCCATCAGGATACCAGTAAGAAGAAAATGTACAACAGAAGAATTTGGTACATTTTGTTTTGGTAAATCTGCTATATATTTCACCTGTACATAAAAGAAAAAGACTTGTCAATCCACTTACGTGTTCCCTGCTCACAGGAGCCCTCTGTGAAGGTGATTAAGATGTCCTCTAGGTTACTCAGACATGCAGCTCTGGTGATCTCACAGTCATTGTCATACGTCACACCATCAGATCCACATACAGGGTTTATCACGCTTGTAGGACAATTCGAATCACAGCCCGGCTGAGGCTGACGATTACGATCCAGCTTACACACTGCATTCTCGTATTCAACATCTTGGCAAGGGTCTAAGATCAAATCATATATGATTTAAAGAGATTTATTAGTGTCAAATTTGTTTTCAGGTATTTTAAATGATATACCAGGGATGACTAAAGGAATCGCCTAAAAATTTAAATCCGGCTTCCAGTGCAAACATTTTTTGTTTCTTCTTAGGAAATCATAAACTTGGCTTGCTTGATAACTTTGGGAAATTCTGAATTCATTTGTACATGTATATCTTCTTAGTCAATTTCAGACTTTACATTTGTTTTCGTCAGAAGCTTTAAAAAAAACTATTAGATGCACAAATTAGGGTCAAGAGTCAGAGACAGCATTTCCTTAGCAACAATATTATATCTAGTTTTGAAACACCAGTTTTTCCAATATATTCCATTTAAAAACATCTATACAGTATATATAATATATATCTATATATATTTATAATAAATCTCCAGATTGAAAGAAGACTTACCACACAAACCCTGGAACACCACAGTTACACTTTTTTGTTGCGAGCAAGCAGCAGCATTCAAATCACATTCGTTGTTGTAATCGACACCGTCGCTTCCGCACACCGGGTTGTAACTCTCCAGGCAAATCTCAGGACACAGGCAACTTGCTACAGCGCCCTCTACGACGCAGGAAGCTCCGAAGTTGCATGTCACATTGTCGCATGGATCCACCTCGACTTTGGAAGGAATAGAAAAGGGGGAGAATTATGATGTTATGCGAGAAATACATACATGAAGAAGGGATGAAAGAAAAAGGTTTTCGTACGAAAAGTGAAACCTAGAGTTAAATACATTAAACTTTCTTTGATTCATTGTTTTAGTTTATGATGTTGTTCAGGATTCAATAGTATTTTTCACCAAATGTTCAATATCCCAGCCTGAGCCACTTGCGATAGTTAAGCATATCTGTATCTGCAGTGTATGTACAGCATATCGTAACATACTTGACTCGGTAGTATGGGCCTCCCTGCAAGCAGTGACGTAGTAGCATTAAGGTCTCTCATTTTCTTGTTACTGCTAATTGATGTGTTTGATATAAAGCAAATAATCCTCCTTTTTGCTGATGAATTTAACAATCTTTTACATACCACACATCCCCTCATTTACAAGAGTGATCTCTTTCTGTTGCCCGCAACTAGCTGCCTCCATCTCGCACGTGTTGCCATAGGAAACACCATCACTCCCACATATAGGACTGTAGATCGACGGACACGCATCGGGACATTCACATGTTGCTCTGTCGCCCTCTACCATGCACTCGGATCCAAAGCTGCATTGGACACCCTCACATGGATCCTGCTCATCTGATATGATTCAAATCAAAACAAATCAAATTCAATATTACATGTAGGTTAACAAAGGATTGTGATTTAATCAAATGTAGATACAAAGATCTACATTCTACAATGATACAATAAACAAGAGAGTTTGTTCTCATCTGGAAAAAAAATGGGTAGAAATAGTTTTCTTTATACAAATTCTGATGCACACCATACATAAAGGTATACATCTCATAAACTTCATTAAAATTATATCAAAATTATGATTTTAATCATATTGTATTTATAGAGTCATATCTGGAATGTTTTTAATGTTAAATAATATTCAACGTGGAACATGTAAATACACTTGAAATTGGTTAAAAAAAACTGTGTCATTTGATAGCTATCGTTTTGAGATTAAGCTGCAAATTGGCCTCCTCACTTTCAATTTCAAAGGAGAAGGAATTCAAGTTCAATCATGTTCAGAAGCGTTCCCTTTAAACGTTTCTCCAGCAAACATTTGCAAGATGTCCCCTAAGCCAAACTATTTCCTGAGCAAATAGAAATTATATTTTGACAGGGTTCTCTCATTTCTTACACGGAGGAGTCGCAGACAAAGGAGAATGTCAAGAACAAACTTGATGCTCTATTCAGGGCTCTGTTTGTTTTGTGCTGTTTGGTAAGGACCAAAGTGTGTGTGTGTGTGTTATGAGGGCCAATGTCTTTTGGGTGCATTTACACGAGTGAACATTAAATGTGGAGATAGAAACATTCCCAATTTTGATACAATGATTCAACTTGGCATTTTTCATACTGACTTTGTGATTTTTTATATTTTCTTTAATATTCAGATTAAGGCCAAAATCCTTAAATATGCCAACTCTAATAGGACAAGAGCGGGGGAGAAGTAATACTTCCAGTGATGATGCAAAGTTTTAAATGATCATTTTTGTATAAAATTGCATTTAATAGTAACTGATCAAGCTAATCCAGTTGAAGATTTTGATCCTGATTAATTAGAATGCAAAAAGAAGACTGAAAAAAGACAGTCCCTTTTCTTATGAACACATCCTTTTATCTAAGAATGTTGAAAAAGTTCAATAGCTCAGGTAAAATCAAAGAAATATAAACTAATCATATTTAGTCTTATAGTGATTGTACTGAAGAGTGTGAACTTCCCTTGTGTTGAAAACTTCTTCACAGGATTCGTTTAATCAGTTGTAAAAACATATTTGTATTTCAAAAGAAAATTTATTTTATAATAAAGAATTCAAATGCTATTCAAATATCGATTCATCAAAATTTTGTTTTGTATCAACCTGCTGGATCTGTTGAACATCATTCTTTCATAAAACCTTTTCACTTCTATTTCCAAAAGCGTTTCCTCCCATGAGACACGTTCTACAAACAGTGGAAACACACCCATGTCACTGTGTAAGTAAGAGATCAAAACGAGCAAGTAATATGTTTGTTCACAATTTCAGCAGTTTGTCTAACTTGATTGGGAAAGACACAACCAATTGAGTGACCTATTTCAACGCTTGGACAATATTACTGATTTAACACACCTGTAAGTAAAGTGATGTTTAAGATAGAGGTGAGACATGTTTTGTCTGTATAACACTTTCTAGGTCAGGCTGGGTACCTTGGCAAGAAACCAGGTTCAGATTTTCAAAGAAAGAATTAAAGACGAAAGGTAGTGTGGTGTTTCAGACAAGTTTTGAGGTCCTCAAACACTTCCACCAAACACAACTACTCCAAGCTTTACTTTGTTCAAATTAGAGGGTAAGGGTAAGGGTTGCAAATGGGTTTAAGGTGGGATTTGGGGTTAGGGCTAGGGTTGGAGTCATGTATACTTTTCGTGATGGGTTGAATTTAGGAATTAAGTTACAACAGGATATTGACCTAATAGCAATTGTCGCCAGAGCGAAAAGTGGTAGAACCGTTTTTGAATATGAATCAACTTCATACAAATATACAGTTCTTGCATTATCTGTACATGTGTACAATTACTTGAAACTTTGAAAGTCATTTGAAGAAGGTAAAAAGTTATGAAGTGCGTTCAGTTTAATGTCCAAAAGACTCTCCCTCTCTCTATCTTCCTCCCTCTCCCCTCCCTCCTTCTCTCTCTCCCTTATACCTTTCTCTCTCTCTCTCTCTCTCTCTCTCTCTCTTTTTTTCTTTCTATTTATTTCAATCTCCCCTCCCTTATCCCTCTCTCTCTATCTCTCTCTCTCTCTCTTGTAATAGAATTCCAACCTACATAGGATCTGACTTTTAAGTAATGTAACAAATACTGATTCATAATTTCCGAGTCAAATGCGTGCAACTGTTATCAAAATCCGGTTCAACATAGGCTACTGGAATCCAGTTCAATAAATTCCAATTGGTACATAATAAATATGAACTATACATCATCATAAAATAAAATGACTTTTTTTACAGATCTGTACTTCCCAAAGCTGCCTTCAATATAGATTTGATTCTGGCATTATTTTCTATAAAAAAGTTGCAAATTTTCTTCTGCGAATAACTTTCGTAGGCAAGGCACGCCCTTGAACGTCACACTTTTCTTTTAAAGCCAAACTTTTGTTACAACCACAAGACTGTAGCGGCTAATTGGAAAATCAACACACTCAGGCCTCAAGCACTCATCATAATGGACAGAAAAAAAGTTTCAAATTTCTCTACCAACCATATGACCTGACCCCTCAAACTCTTTTCTAATGGGTTTCAAAATATTTTCTGTTTTTGTTGGATTTGTTGCCATGGGAGGAATAACTTTCCAATGAGGAGCTGGATGGGTTGAGCAACAACATTTTGATTTCTAAAACTGTAAATTAAGAAGATTGGCATATTCGTTTCTAGTTGAATTGAGAAAGTTAGATTATTTCTGATGGAGTAATGGCAATTCATTTTATCTTCCCTGGTTTAAAAACAAATGTCAATCCTGGAAATAATGGCATGTTCTTATCTCTGTGTGTGCTTCAGAATTGAATTTTCTCGTTTATAAACTAAACTAATAGAGAAGCAAATCATACTTTTCAAATTAATTTTGAATACAACGAAAGAGCTAACAAAAGCATAAATAATTGTCGAGTACATCACATTCATCAATGCTGTAATTATTTGTAAGTACTGGGGAAATAATAAGAGAGTCCTTTTAAGATACCATATATTGTTTTTAAAAAATCTTCATATCACTTTTGATTTTACGCCAGCTATGTTTTTATATAAATGTAATTACCTAGGGTAAGCTGGCAAGAGCTTCTTAGGATCAATCCAAACAACTTCAAATATCATTGGAGAAACATGAGGATTGAATTATTTATAAGAAAGAAAAATATTTTACTTACCACATGACCCTTGTGATGCAACGTAAACTCTCCTCTTCTGCTCACACGAAGCTTTATCCAGAAAGCACTCACTGATGTACGTTGTCCCGTCTGACCCGCAGACAGGTGCCATCATGTCCGGGCATTTGCGATCACAGATACACTGAGGGCGCCCTTGATCGTTCTCCACTCACACCGCTCCGAAGATACAGAGAACCATGTCACATGGTCCTGTGGAGGAGGTAGAGATGAAGATACGGCAGAGCGAAGGGGAGAGGAGGGTAAGAAAGAGGATTAAGTGGGGTGCAGATAACATGATTGTTTTTAATCTCCTTGGATTACTATGTTTAGAAAATATTGATGACACTGATGAAGGTCAAACTTCAAATATCAATAGGTTGTATTTCCACACTCTTGCCAGCACAAGTCTCTACAAAGTTTTCACAGAAGATGATGATGATGATGATGATGGTGTTACTGCCAATGACTTCGATGATGATGAAGAAGCTTAAATAATTTCAACTTTTCAGTCAAACTTCGCTCATAAAATGCCTGTAGGTTCTTATCACATAATCTGGCTGAATTGTAATTGTAGCAAAATGATGCAAAGCTATCTAACAAATAGTTTGACAGCTTCCATCAAATAAAGCGTATTATGTTTCTGGAATGTATCAATCTGCAGGACTTAAATTGTCAGCGAGGTCAAGTTGAATAATGATGAATATGCGAGTCGCTTTACAAATTTAACGTTGCTGAAAGATCACTTCACTTGCTGATACATGATATCCACAAATTGATTTCTTGTGTTAAATAAAAATTCTGGTTACATCAAGATCTTGCAGGCAAAGTCATAGAAGTTTCCTTTCCTGCTCTTCAAATATTTGCTTTTTGACAAGTTTTGGATAAAATGTTCTGATATCCTTGGGCATACCTCAAATGAAAAACAAACAGAAGCTTAATTTCAAACAGCTAATTTTACTACACCGTGGAAGACAGGCTATCTAAATGTGTTATATTGTAATAATCCTATTATGGCACTCCAAAATACATGAAATAAAACTGAATCTGCAAACTCAAATAAATATGTGGCCTGAGCCTTTCTCAAATATAAACTTTAACGTGTCTTAACTAAAGAAAAATATCTGCAGTTGGAAAATAATGAGAAGGAGAGCTTTTTATGACTCTAAAAGCTATCACTGAATCTTTTTATACCTGCCTCAGTAGAGGAATTACATTAAACTTCTATTTCCAAAAATAGAATACAGAGAAGTGGGCAATAGCTTGATGTTGAGATGGTAAAATACCCAAGGTTAGTGGGAGGTAAAATATACTCTTCCACTATGTCGGAAAAACTCAAGATTGCGAAATCAAAAGAGGAATTAATACCAGGATAGTAGCAATTTGCCCATGTGTCTGTGTGCAGTTGGCAAGACAAAGGGAAATCCCCTGATGTCATCACAGAGCTGAGGGTGGTATTTGTGTAGTTTACAACTGCAGACCCTACAAGTAGAAGTTGTGGATTTACTTTGTCTAGTTTAGATTCGTGGTCCAGTAGTAGAAGACAGAGTGCCACATATGATGGGGTTTATTCAGTGGCAAATTTGACATTTCTATTCACACCATTTATATTTTAAATCATTCATTCAAATACAAGTGAGTTCAAGACAGTGTCTGAGCTTGATTACTACAAGCATTGTGCTTGAAAGCCATCAGCTGCAATTGTATAATTACCAGTATGTCTTTTTCTCAATCTCAGGGAAAAAAAAGTTAAGACATACTGCTTCAAAGTATACGATACAATAATTATGTTTTAATTATCTTGTGGGAAATTATGAATGATAAACCTGATATCGTGAAACATTTAAATGTTTCCTGAGTTATGGGTTTCAATGGTGAGTGGGCCTGAAGAGTTTCTATAACACCATGTGGTAAGTTTCATAGAATTATATCCCTTAGTAAAATATGATTTGATATAATGTGGTTAAAAGTGAGTCATTAATTGAAAGAAAAAAGCATGGCATACACAAAGAACATACAAAGAGAAAGAAACAGAGATGTGTATTTTTTGTATGCTGTCTACCAACACAGTGGTAAGAGAGGAAGAGGAACAAAAAGGGGGAGGAAATTGGACAGTGTGCGTGAGATATATATATAAAGATATAGAAAGAGAGGTAAAGAAAGAGAAGGGAAAGAAAGAGAAGAGAAAGAGAGAGAGAGAGAGATATAAAATCAAAGGAAGAGAGGGGTAGAAAGATAAGAGAAAGATAGAGAGAGAAATACATAGAAAGTGAGAAGACAAACACAGAAGAGAGAAAGAGGGAGAGAGAGAGAGAGAATCAGAAAGAGCAAGGGCATAGGAGAAAATAGAAGAAAAGGAGAGAAACAGATAGATTAAGGGAAAGGGGCAGTCAGAGGGAAGGGATGTGTTGGCTGAAAAGTAAGTATGAACAAGTAAATGTATTAAAAAAAAAGCAAAGGAAATTCCAGCCAGTACACATATACAACACCAACATATCAGATCAGTTTGCAAATAGCTATACAGAAAACGCCACAGCAAAGTCAGCAGCGGAAATAACCAACATCGACGATGACGCTGAATAGAATATATTCCGCATATCTCAACACCTGCCCCGCCACAAAGCATCACCATGGGAAGGTGTTAACTTTGTAGCTTTATACCCCAAACCAGCGGAAATCACACCTTCACTCTCTTTGTGCAGCTGGCTAACTGCATGTACTCCTGACACCTCCACTACTCTAATGATTGAACGAGATTGAAATATGTGAGGGGGGGGGGCTATTTTTATTTATTTTTTGTCACGTGAAAAGAAAAGGAAATTCTTCATTATGCAAAAATAGCCTTGACCTGAAATAATTTCACGTGAACCTATTATGTTCTAGGATACATGCCAGTTATTCCAGGTTATCCTAGGCAGTATTATGTTAAGATCCTTAATGGTATCATGTGCAATACACATTGGTGTCGAAAATCTACTTCACTAAAAAATAGTAAACATGTTATAGATACAAAGAAATGTATTGATATTACACATTTTGTGGGTGTCAGGTTAATACAGGAGATCACTTGTGATAGAGTAAAGTATTTCTAAAAAGAAAGAGGAAGAAATTAGGAGGATTATAATAGCAATCATGTAAAGCTACGACCGGCAAATTTATCAGTTTCATAATGCTCAGAACTTGCACTTCAAATAACTGTAAGCATGTATGTAAAGGTGAAACCAGACTTGTAGCTTGGATTGTGAGGAATGGGTTGTTAGTGTCCTTAAGTGCTAGGTAAAAACTGTGCATCACATTCAAACTGTGATGAGGATGGCGTCGCCTGGAGGGGTATGGGAGCGTGAGTCACTGATGTACTCTTACTTCTCTGGTTTCTGATCTCATCCAATACCTCTTCACCATGTCTACCCGTCTTTCTTTCTATTCTTGATAACTTATATAGGGATACAATGTCTACTTCAAATGATTTGGCTTGTCACTCACCCCTCCTCTGAATGTTTTCCTCAATTTTCCTCCCTGTTTTTTATTCATATTCATACCTTTATCTCCTTCTTCAATATCTTCTTGACCAACCCATTTGCTCATTCTCTTCTCCTCTCTCTCATTCTTTCCCCCCCTCTCTCTGTCTCTTGTTCTCTCTCTCTCTCTCTCTCTCTCTCTCGTTCTCTATTTTCTATCTATCTCTTCATTCAATTCCTCCCTCTATACCTCTATCTACTCTTTAATTATGATGTAGTTACCACTACCATGGAATATTAAATGTTCATTTATTAAAACAAGTTTATGATCTTCTCAATGCTGTATCACTATCAGGAAAAGTGTCACATATTCACTTGTCTATATTGACATTTCATCCCTTTATCTACCAATGCATCATATTTTCACATACTATATATTATACACACCATATTATACACTATATTATACACACCATCCTCTCCTCCCCCTCCCCTCTCTCTCTCTCTCTCTCTCTAGCTCCCTCACTCTTTCCCTCCTTCCATCTCTACTCCTTGCTCTCTATTACCCTGATCATTTGCAAATACATTTATAAAATATCTCTCTCTCCAATTTGGCTTGTTACATTAAATTGATTTATTGCTTTCATTTTTTTCCCCAGTGGAGCTGAGCCAAGGTAGCTTTATCAATTCTACTGATGTCTGCAAATCTTACACCTCCACCCTCCCCCATCTTTCACTGCTGTCTCCTCCTATTTTTACCAATATTTTTCTGTTTCTGCTTTTTTTTTTGTCAACTCCTGCCTAGAGTACACTGAACTATTTATTATCAGCCATTCAGCCTTCTTTTACGAGCTAAAATCATAATTTTCATTTTCATGTTTCCAGAACATGAAAATGATAGTAAATAAACACAACCTCCCCATATATTCTCTGTTCATATCTCCTTTATCAGCCATCTTTCACAAGCTTACATCATAATTTTCATTTTCACGTTTCCAAAACATGATATAAGTTTACATAAACACATCCTCCCTGTATTTTCTCTGCACACATCTCCTTTATCAGGCTAACATAATTTTTCTTTTTCAACGTTTCCTAAACACGACTTTCCTCAACACACCTCCCTGCATCATCTTATACATCTCTCCTTTATGTGGTTTGTGTCATTCAGGTCTACTGCACTTTCTTACAAATAATCTTGAAAATCGGCATTCGCCCGTTTACTCTTTTGCAGGCACAAGTAAAGTCTATACACTTAGCACTTTTCCACAAGCCAGCTGAGTCTATACATGAAGACAATCCTCTCTTTCACAAAATGTTAACTAAATTATCGTTCTCTCTTTCGTGAAACGTTCATTAAATCATGGTTTACAGTGTGAACGCATCTTCCCATCCCATGTTCAGCATCTTTCAGTATCTGTATAGCTGAACCTACAACCCTTCGTTTAGGCCTCAGGAATTACCAATATATCTGAGCTTAGTAAATGACTGCTAGTCTGCGTCTCAGACCTAGTCTTCTCAACTACAGAGGGATGAGAAATATACTGTATAAGCTAATATTTTCACAGATCAAGGGTTTCAGGACAAATTTGCAAGTTGTTAAATTTGCGTATAGCCACACCATTACCAGTTATTTCACAATTTCACAATTATCATAATTTAAACAAATTATTTCGGTAGAGAAAAATGAACATAAGATATTGAAGTGCCCAATTAGTTTGGTTTTAAAATTTACTGCCCGACCCTGTGGCAGCTTATGCAACTTTATAGACGCTATGTGCGGCATGCAACGAGGCTTACTCGAATGATTTTGACATGTGACATTACATGCTGGAAATATTGTCGTGTTTCGCGCCTAATTTAATGATTCTTGAAATTCATGAAAATAAGTGCTTATACAGTAGACGACAAACAAAATTAGCTTGGTCGTGGGTGTTAGCAGGAAACTAGAACATAATTTTTGAACAAAGTCATTCATGTCTCCTGTTCTAACTTTCTTTTTTTCAAGAGTGTTATGGAAAACGATATCCCTATGTCAATTTGAAGAGAGAGAGAAGGGCATCAATCCTATGTAAATGATATGAGTTCAGGACCTACTTTTTGAAATCTTACAGGTGCTAAGGTTCTACTACTTGTCTCCATAAAAGATTTGTATCCTAGCTGGTGGCAAACTGAAACTGAAGAAGAGCCGTATAATTAGTAGCAATTTTGAGAAATGAACTATAAATAGAAAATACTTATAAACCACTAGAATAACTGACTAAGTATCGATTCCTGTAAAAGGGATATCGGAAGTACCAATTTGTGGTTTCAAAACTAAAACATGTGGAGAGTGTCAAATACAGGCACCGGTAATTAGAGCCTCTATTAATGATTTTGTTACACTTCTGTTTCCCCCACATCAAGCTTCAGTTTCTTTCTGAAATAAAAATCTACATGTGACTGTTAATTGCAAGAAGAGCATTAAATCTTTGATTACAAAGTAAAGCCTTCCTGGATACCAGCAGACAATGAACTTAATTATGTCATTAACCCATTAGCAACCAGAGATTTTGTAAAAATGGCTTATTACTCACTTACTGGAAGATGTTGCAATATTGCTCTCATTTTGACATTGTTCGGAGCAATATGAAACATGCCCTATTTTTCCATGCAGAACCCTATTATAAACATCGTAAGGATTATGCACGTAAAACATTATCACGGTAGACCCTACAACGGATACTTTAGCGCGTTGAAAACGGACGGGCGGTTTAGTTGCTAAATTAAACCATCCTCTACATGTCCTACTTCTAAGAAGTCTGATCTGTTAGACTACTAAGCACATATTCAGCAATAAGAAGATGGATGCATTGATGCTGAATGATTTATGTAACCATAGTGACTCTTCATCTATTGCCCTCTACATTGGGCAGAGACAACATCAATAATACTCCATCTAATGTCATAATTAATATTTCAACTACAAGATCTCTCATAAATGAGTAAGCACTAGATATTAAAAACATTCTTTAGGCCATGCTATCGTACAAAGTTTTAAGCTTCATTCAGATATGAAGTTTGAAAATTATTTTTAATTTTTATGTACTTTAGTCAATAGAGTAGGTGAAATCAATTAAAACTCACGAACGCTATGGATCAAATTAGTATTCATACAGATGTTAGTTTACAGATGATCCCCTTCTCTTTCTCTCTAAAATAATATTTCCCTTTAAATCCAATATCATAAACTGCTCATCCAAGGTTGCAATACCTGACATGAAATGAGCATCTAACCACAGCACAATTTACAAAAATATTAAATGCTGATTAAAAAAGGGTATGATGCGGTAGCCATGGAAACTGCAGGATGATGAATGTTCCCTGAAGGCACATTTACATTAGTCTGAACAAGCTAGAGCTTCGAAATCATTGACAAATAATGGATCACTTCTTAAGAAATTAAGAGAAACAATCTGAGTTTGAATTTCCCCCATCCCCATTAGCACGAGTCAAACAATGCCAGCTTACTTGAGATATTAGCTCAAGCTCCAAAGTGTACCACAGCCAGGTAATATCTCAGACTAATATTTTGGCCTGAATTACCACCTAAAGCATAAATGATTAGGATGAAATATTTGCCTCTTTCCTACTAATTAATTCAAGCTTGTTGTCATTTGGCAAATTTCTCCACATAAAAATTAGCAAGCTATTAGAAAAAATTACTCTAAATTAGCTGGAGCTTTTTGTGATCAGGCCAATTTCCTCATATCAAAATGAGAGGGCCATCCTGCAAAAAAAATCAAACTGTGAATCAATTCAAGATAGTTGTGATCAGATTGATTTTCTCAAATCAGAATTAGCAGGCTATTTTGACAACTCGGGCTAATAATGATAACCCCTGATTCTATGCAGTCATCATCTCCCAACAAATATCCTTAGGTAATACAGCAGACAGACAAGAATGTCTCCCTGTAATTGAAATCAGGACAGCTACAGGCACATTCATTCTGAAGGTGTTGCCATGGTAAAGTGTTAAAATGCAGAAAACTCAATGTACCATCAACATTACTACATTCTTAGTATCATAATATCAAATTGTTTTCCCTAAATGTTGTCAAAATGGGTTTATTTCCAACAGTGTTATTATAGTTAAGTGTAATAGCGATGCAAACTGCAGCAAAATAAGTATTTTTATTTTTCCAGAGTACTGTACTAAAAGTTTTGTCAAAAGCTTGTAAGAACAGATTTGATTCTGACAGAGTTATTATGGTTAAAAGCTCAAATGTAGCACCCTGCAGCAAAATAAACAATATTTTCCCCGAGTATCTTAATTTATCAAGACGGTTTGCCAAAATTAATGGATCCAAACTTTTATTCAAATGGAACCGACTCTGACAGGGTTGCCTGGCTAAAAAGTTTGTATTCAGCTGACAGCAGTAATACCAACAAATTTTCTCAGAATATCATGCAAATTTACTGAAATTGTCTAAATTGAGTCAAAATGAAATTCAAAAACTCAAAATTTAAAAACTAGAGGACCATTCTGACAGAATTGCCATAATAAAAAAATTATATTCAGCCAGCAGCAGTTTTATGAACAAATTTTCTCAGAATATCACACAAAGTTATGATGTCAAAAGGCAATTTCAGAATGCTAATGCAGGTATACAGTATGGCCCCAAATAATTACATCCAGCTGGCATGGTTGGGAATTCTCAATATGCCATGGACTTTGGTAATTACTGCAATTGTGTGTCAAAATGAATTTAGCCTGCACATACAATTCAAAAGGATAATTCTGATTTGAACTGATACCTGCTTACAATGCAATAAACTGCATTTGATATTTTATAGTTTTGGATGATATTATTTGACACATGAAAGGAATTAAATTCAAAGTGGAAAGAAAAACTTGGTATATAGATTCAATTTCAAGAAGAGGGGTACACAAGTTTGACCAGCATAAAAATCTTTTCGGTTCAGGACTACAGAACATGTAGTCAGCGTTTGAATAGTATAAAAAAAACCATATTTTTGGTTCTATTTTTCACTAATTTCGTACTAGACTGCTATATTTTGACTAGGGTTTGGAAAATAATATGCTTCATATGTAGAGCACTATTTGACTTTACCATAAAATGAATCAATACTATTATTACAATGACTGCCATATCTCCAATCTTTAACCTGTAACCTTTGAACATCTTGTTTGATATTCCTTGAGATCTCTACAAGATAGTACAGGGGATTGAAAACATTACACAATTTGAAAGATTGGGTCTGGAGGAACGATGGTAGAGGTGGTGAAGAGAAGTGGATTGAGATGGATGGATCATGTGATGAGAAGGGAAGATGATGAGCCTGTGAAAAGAGTGTGGGATCTGGAAGTGGGTGGCATAAGAGGGAAAGGAAGACCTAAGATTTCATGGAGAGATATGGTGAAAAAAGAAAGCAGTAAGGTTGGTCTAAATAAGGAGGTTGGTCTAAAAAGGAGGTTGGTCTAAAAAGAATGTTGGTCTAAATAAGGCGGTTGGTCTAAAAAAGGATGTTGGTCTAAAAAGGAGGTTGGTCTAAAAAGGAGGATGCTCCACACGTGAAGTGGAGGGAGGGAGTTTCATCATCGCACAAAGGTAAATGATGATGAGGATGACCATATAATTAGCAAATACAATTTCACTTGTTTGTCTCTCCTTTAATTACTATTAGATAAAAGTACCTCTTAACTTGATCGCTTGATTTTGTTTCAAAACGATGGTCCATAAATGGAGGGGAAAAAAATCCTCATATTCACAACTCTTTTATCTATAATGAAACTGCAGTTTGGGAAAGTGTAAATTACAAAAACAAATAAGAAAGAAACAAGATAATTCCAAGGTCAATTTTCTTCCATCTATTCCAAGATAAAGACTAAGACTTCTTCCTCCTTATTCCAAAAATGCTATCCATTGATATTTCAACAAATTTTTCACCACTGATTTGCTCCTCGCGACAAAACGACACTTTTCTCCTTGTAACTCCAATATTTTGGTGAATACCCATCAAGATGCATGAAGAAAGCACAGATCCAAGGATGAAATGAAAATCACATCACTGCTCAATATTTCTTGAGAAATATAGGGAAACTGCTCTAAAGAATATCACAAACGGTATCAATCTCAGCAAGCATGACGATTCACTTCTAAAGAAATGCTTTTCACTCCAAAGCAGAAATAGCTCACTAAATATGTGTCAAAATTAACACATTCCTTCCATTCAAGATGTACTCCTATAGATTTTCACCATTTCTTTGCAATTTTTCAGGCCCACCTCCGCGGTCCAGCGAAGCAAACTAGAAATTGGTTGTGTCTTTACAAGAACGCAGCACCCATGCACTGCTCTATTTTTCTGCGCTAGCTGTCTAACTCTTTTCTTCTTCTCCTCTCCAGAGGGGGCAGGCTTTTTGTCCTGGGTGTTGTTCCAATGGAAATAATAATTTTTTAGTGGCCGGAGGGTCTTAGGAGGCCCAATAGAAGTGGTGGAGTCACGAGACGATTCCAAACTCCACTCTGGTCTGTTGAGTTTCAATGTCGTCTACTCTCCGTACAACACAATGAATGTGGAGACTATCCCTTCCAGTCACACTTAGGGATCATCTCAGAACTCTCCATTTGTATAGGAAAGAGAACTGTACTGTGATGTTGATTTACGGAAGGTTCTGCTGCCCTCGATCGATCACCCTTCATCCTCTCCTCTTCCCTCCCTCTCTTCCTCATACCCCTCCCCTTAAAAGATTTTTTTAAAACAAAAACCACCCAAGGCTTGGTATATTATCCTACAGGTTTCATCTTCCAGCTCCTTCCCTCCCTCTCCCTACCCCTTCCTCCCAACTGTTACAGCATGTACCCCACCCTACAATCTCTGATCCCTCCCTGCCCTCAGTGCCCTGAACCCTCCCAGCCTAAACCACCCATACACATTTAATGAATAAATGAGAAAGTAATGAGTTAGTGGCATTTGGAAAGTGCATAGGATGCGCCATGGCTTTATAAATGTGGATTTGGGCCAGATCAGATGTTAATACAGTCAGAATTGGTCCTCTTCCACTACCTTAACATTACAAATGCCAACAAATTTAAGCATGCTAAAATACAGTCAATAAATAGATATTTATTTGGTATTTTTATTTTCTATTGCAAGTGGTAAATTAAAGTTTATTTATTTCATCCTGATCTGCTAATTAAACAAATCTGCTGACTACCAGGGAGGTATTATCAAACTGATTTTGTGATTTAAGCCTCGGCCACAAATGCCATTATGAACTGCTACGAACGCTGTACAAACAATTTTCGGACAATGGAAATTCGGGAAGACAATGGACAGACAGTAGCATAACATTGATAATATCAAAACCAAACTGGCATTTCCCTACAAACTTATATGTTTGATGACATTTTTTGCTCTTAAGTTGAAAAACATGCCCTTTTTCATGATTGTTTTACAGAAGTTACAAGATTTTAGATCATAATTGTGTTCTCATATACACTGAGCATCCTTTTGGCTCACAGTAGGTAAATGAATGATTTTTTAAAAAAACCTTTAATTTATATGAATGCAATGCACAATATTTTGAATTTACAGAATACTGAAATCAAAATTACATTTCCCTATACTCCCTACTGCTTCTGATTCCATATTAACAGATTAATGTTGTTCTGGATAAACTATTTTTTCAAATCCTATATATACATATAAATACATACAATGTATGAAAAATGTTTCAAAGTAACGATAATAATGAACAATAAATCTTTGGTGCATATCACCAAAAATATTATGCTACTATAAGAAGGAGCCAAGCAAGGAATAAAAGCTGAAACTATAATGTCAACGCCCAAATTGATATCACGTACTTGGAGTTCAAAATAAAAGGGTATTGACTAGACAATCTTGGGCATCCGCTTTATTGATACATGTATTGCCTAAAAGTCCAGCTTGTTGTTTGAAAATCACAACGCATATCCACTGTTAGCAAAGTTAAATTTGATTTTTAGACAATATTAATTAATAACACTATTTTTCCCCATAAATTTTGTCAAAAAATGATGCATATACTCTGCTTTTATTACAGTGTTCATTGCTATCTGACTTTGTTGATTTTATGGTGGATTTGGGAGGAAAAGAACAGAGGTAACCCCTCCATGCACATCCCACTTTGGCACAGTGGAATACTTCATTTATCTGGTAGGACCTTGCACTTAGCAGGGATGCTACATAATTAAAATTCAAGACCCTTCTTGCCCGAAAAGCCATATTGAAAAGCTTAATTAAAAAGTTATTGGTATCTTTAAGATATTTTTTCAAGCATTTAATTTAGCAGGCTGTAGCATCTATGTTTAGTATATTAAATAAACATCCAAACTGTCAAATTTTTTTTCAGAAAGCTCTTTTCCATGAGAAAAAAAAAACTGCCCCTGAAAATTGCTGGAGCAGATTGGAGGCCTAAATGGGGCACATCTAGTAGCATTAGGGGGTGACCCCGTAACCCTCTGTATCTTTAACATTATTAAAAACATGATCATATAAACCTTATGTGTGATCTATTATATGCAGGTTATATATTGCAATATTCTACATATAAGTTTTTAGTCTTCATTCTAATGAATGTTCAGTATTGTTGTTACGAACAATAAGAAATTCAGAATATCCGGATTTCAGAGTTTCAAAACATCACTTGGGACAAGATTGTCTAAAAAGTAGCAATGTCATTTGCAGAAAATGCTCCGAACAGAACATGATCCCTGATACCAATATCTCATCGCATGATGGGATGTGAGAGTGAAATTTTTAAAGATTTTATAACGAGATATTTTCTGCCCTTCCCACAATACCAATTGGTAGTGGTCCAAAATCAGTGTCATCTACAAACTTCATTCAAGCTGATTATTTTGATAGTAAATGCACAGCTACTACGGCTTGAATAGCACTCGAGATTAAGCTTGGACCGGGGGCACCTCAACTGGAAATTGAAAGATTTTTTTTCTCCTAGGGTAGAAGCTATAGTGTGCAAGGCTTAGCATTATTTTGCAAAGAAATGGAGTAATGCCAGAAGAACATACTTGGTGGAATCTGAATTGAAAGAGAGATGGTTTCCATCTACAAAGGTACATTTCATTGGCTGCTCGCAAGAAGGCTGTAACTGCCATTGACAATACATAGCTCTAATGATCTTCTTGCTGGCAGAAGACAGTTTCTGTTTTCCGATGTAAGCCTACAGCTGGTCTTGATCAATATTCATGCAACCATAATTTCTCATGGGAACATTAGATAACTGTATGGCTGTGAATATGGTATGGACTTGACCCCTTTTGGCTCTCATCATGCTATATGATGTCTGAGAGGGTGAAGAATGTTGAAGAGTGTGTAACATGAGCCTAGTAAGTGGTATCTAAGGGCAACCTGTTTCTATGGTTACCACCTTCTTGGCTCCATTATCCTGTTTCTCTAACCACTCTCTCTTTCTTTCCTCTCCTTTCCTCTTGATTCATTCTTCTTCACCTGTCACCTAATCCTTTTTCAAACTCTCTCTCCTTTCTAAAACATGTCTCTCTTTCTCACTCTCTTTCATTCTCTCCTTCACTCAGTCTTAAAGATGAAGTTGGGTTCTGGACATGCGATTGCATTGTGAAAGAAACGATGTGGAATCGACCAGAAAAGGTTGATCATCTAGCATATAAGAATTTGTGTGTATTGCAAGGTTCTGGAATCATCAAAATGATAAGAAATTTGCCAAGTCTTGGTAAAGTTACAAACACTGTACACTGAGAGATGCATATGGGACTACACAAACATGTGGCGTAAAAAACCTCCTCCCCCCCCCCCCCCCCCCGAGTTTTACGATGAACATGACATATTTTGAATATGAAGGCATTTGAAGAGCCATGCTCTTCAGGGAACATGTCTTATCTGATGTTCTTCCACACTTGCATAATAAGAATGATAACGCTCACAAATTATTTTTCACCTCTTCCCAGAACTCAACCTTCTCTTTAATATTTCTCTTTCTCCTAGCTCCCTCCAGTTTGTGTTTCTCTCCATCTGTCTTTTCATCTCACATCTTCTACCCTTTATCTGGTTCTCTCTCCCTCTATTAATTCATTCCCTCTCTCTTTGTTTACTTTTGTCTTTATCCTCCATAAAGCCACACCCTCCAATCTGTCCCTCTCTCCCATCCCCTCTCTCGATCCTCCATACCTTCTTCCTCTTTCACTCAACTGTGTCTATTCTCCCTTCTTTTTCATTTCCTCTACACCAAATAGAACCAATACCCTCCTAGCGACTGCTTCTATCACCGTAGTAACCAATTATCTTCCCTATCTTCTCCTTTCCTCTCAGGTAAAAACAACTATAAATCCATTACCTCTGTTTTCTCCACTGCATCATATCAATTTCCAATCCTCCGAATCCTCTCCATCCCATTTCCTTTTATTTACATTTATTCTTCTCCGTCTCCATTTAAAAAACAGTGATACACTCCAAATTTTTTGATTCACAAACATATTCCACCCCTGCAATGGCTGTATCATTTTCATGAAAGCCCTTAAATGACAAATTTCAAGAAAAAAAAAGCGACAAAGGCGATCGATCAGCACTGCTTTATCAGCCTTAGTCATCCAAAGCAACAATTTGAGACACACATGATGAGTCTATCGATGCGGAGACTGGATTCTCAGCTCCGGCATTCAATCAATTTCGTTTCATTTTACGCAGATCGCGGGATCGCCTCTCCATGACTCATGCTTCACATTGTTGTAGGTTGAGTGGTATTCACACTCACTTAATGTTACTTTCAAATGTGAGAATTCCACAAAGCCATCTCTTGAACATTGCTGCTACTTCGGCTATTGCTGCGAGTACTGCTGCTGGTACTTACTTTTGACACATTTACCATTACCATAGAATTAATCTACAAAAAAAAACAACATGTCTATAAAGGCTACAATAGGGGAATGGCCACTGCAAACAAGTAGCCTGTTAAAAAAAAAGTATCTGCCTTACATATCGTTGAGAGCCAAAAATACATTGCCTCATATCATTTATTGGGTCAACAAATGGCCACTGTAGACAATTAACTTTTCTGTAAAAGGTACCACTTTGCACAGTTTTGACTTTATTTCTAGCTTGTCATGTTTCAAATTACAAATACATACATTAGAGAGAGGGATACAATTCAAAACGCTGTTACGAACGTCCTTATCACCTGTTCATGTAACCGATGTATGAACACAGCATTGATGTGACTATTCACCCCTAGGTAATAAGAACAGTTTGCGATGGGAAATGGAATACTTATGGTAATGAAGCTTCTCTGCCAATGTATTCTATGTCTGTTGGCATAGAATAAATGAATTTAATCATGTCCTTGCTGCCAAGAATATGTGATTGCTTTTATAAATTACCCATTTAAACTTTAGTTTGAGTTTTTTTATGTAAATTATAGCTCATTATGCAAGTCTAATATTCATGTGTTCTAATATTTTGCTCTTTTACTAGAAAATAAATCAAATGCATGCTTTTCTGGCTCACAGCATAACAATCCAAAATAACTCTCAGCTGACGGCAGGCTTTTTAACAGTGTATAAATGATAAATAAATTGTGCAGCACAATATAGATGATACTATTCGATATCATAATTATGATTTTAAAAAAAAATAATTTTACAGAGAACGGGAATGACTGAAATATGGGCAAAATAGTATATGGGTTGTATACAAACAAAATTCTTATAAAGATAGATGGTTTGGTAAGTTTTTCCTACTAGAAAAAATGTAGGAATACATTAGTAGCAGTATGCAATGATGTAATGTGGGAATTCAGGCTATTGATTTCCAACAGCAATGTCTTACTACTGTCAATTTACGAATGTCTATTTCAGCTCCTGTACCATACTGATATCAAGTTAGTTTTCATAAATAGCAACAAAAATAAAGAAAAATATAATTTTGCTCCAATAAAAGATAGAGAATGTTTAAATTAATGAAGTTTTGTTTAATGAAACATAAAATAGCAATGTTATCATTTTAGATCCCCAGATGTTTCATACTGAGAATTATGAAAATTATCCATCTTCTTTTTTTGTAAATAAAGGAAAAGATCTACTAATGTTCATAAAAAGAAATATTTTAAATATACAACTGTACTCTAAAACCGATGACTTGCTTACCCTTTATCAGATCTTACTTGAATTTCACTTGTAATCTGTTTCATTTATTTTGTTTCGGTGTTTTACAGTTCAAGACAATGCCAGAATGGATTTTCCTTTTTAAATTCATTTCTAAATGATGTCATGTCATGTCACTCACGGCCGCGCTTTTAAAGATGCAAGTCTTGTTTACATTTGAACATGAACATGATGCCAACTGAGTGCCCCTGAGGTGTAATCCAACATTTATAGTTGAGATTGTAAGCTTGAAAAAGTCGAGATACATATTTTAAAGAGATCTTTTTAACAACACTTTCAACACATTTGAATTTAATTAAATTTAATTTCATCTAGAATGCTCCACTTTGTATTTTACCTTTCCAATGTTTTTTTTAGTTCGTCCCTAAATACCAAATTCAGAGTAAAGAAGATATGGGAACATTTCAGCTAAAACAATTGCAAGAAAAATGGCAAAGAATACAAATATTTGTTTTGCAGTTCTCTCTGAGCATCATGGAATTCTACCTTATCATGGCAATTCCCAGCAATAATTTTTAAAATTCTGCCATTCATGGACTTTGCTCTCCTTTCGAGCAAAGGATAAATACAAGATGGTCCCTAGTTCTCTACACCAACAAAAAAAATCACTGCTAACAATAAATGTGTCTTTTATCTGCGCTGTCACCACTATGTTTTCATAAGAACACCACTTTATTATAACAGTTTCTTTTCATGATCAAGTCTGAAAGGTCATATCAGCCACTTGACAGTATTGGCAAAATGAGCTCCTTTTCGAGTCTGAAAAAAGCATACTTTGCAATACACTCGTTTGAAGGTCTTGGACTATGAAAAAAATTCTATTATACAGCAACAAAACCAATAAAACAATTCTAAAGCACAAGCAAAACACAAAATTAATTTAGATTAAATTAGATTTTTTTGGTGTGAAGCAACAAATCTTCCCTCAGCTGGGAAGGCTCAAGCCAAACATGTCTATATTTTAAAATTATATTATACATCAACAAAACCAATAAAACAATGCAGATGAATAACAATTCTAAAGCACAAGCAAAAATAAAAAAATTAATCAGTGGTTGTTCATTTGAGATTACTGATACATATTTCCCAAACATATTATAAAAGACTTCGTAATCTAATGAAGGTTCCGTTTTTTTGATTTCTAGTTTCTCACTTCTCAATAACAGCTTACATTTCATGCAGTTGATACTTGATGTAAATTTTTGTATCAAGAATTTCAGCAAATTTCTGTCTACCATCTATGTCCCAGATATTTTCAAATGGCTGTTTTTACCTTTCACCATTGAAAGATGCAGTATGTTCTTTTTTGTATGATATCAACAAACACAATATATGGAATTTGAACCAGAGGGGGTTGTAATCTTTCTGATAAGATGACTAAGTAACATCAATACAAATTTGAAAGATTAAGAGCAACGCTTGAAGTCATATCTCACCATTACTATCTCGCAATCCATACAGCTCATTTGTTCGTCATCATATAATTCAAACTGATTTTTCAAGGTTAAATGGTTTAATTTCAGGCGGTCTTTTGTGATTTCATGATGGATTGCTGCATTATATTAGTGTAAACATCATTT
>BEXV01001180.1:45930-56207 GCA_003118195.1 Hemicentrotus pulcherrimus | reverse complement strand
CTCTCTCTCTCTCTCTTGCTCTCTCTCGCTCTCTCTCGCTCTCCCTCTCTGTCTCTCTCCTCTCTCTCTCTCTCTCTCTTGCTCTCTCTCGCTCTCTTCTTCATATCTCTACTTGAGACTAAGATGATCCATCAAACTCATTCTGAACAACTGCACAAACAGACTACAAGTAAATGTACAAGTTCTGAATGCTGTAGTCTGATTGGTTGAAAGTGGGCTTGAGTGATGAATGCTCTATCATGATTGGATAAAGGTGGACTGGAGTTGGTTGAAAGTGGTCTTGACAAATGAATGCTGCTCTCTAATTGTTTGAAAGTGGACTTGAGACTGAATTATAAAAAAGATGTAATTTGATTGGTAAAAGTGACTTCATAAATGATACTACCAGATTGGTAGGAAGTTGACATGGGATAGATCTAAACAGACAAATTACGCAAAAATCATTTAAATTCTAACACTCTACTTCTTTACAATATGCGGGCCATTTCCAGTAGATAAGTGTGTCAACCTCAGTACAGACTCTGCAGTAAATCCTAAAAGATTGAAGAAAAAAAAAAAAATTCTGGGCTCATGTCCAAACACCTTACTGCACCCCATCAAAGTCATAAAACTAATATCAGAATACTGGTGGTTATTTTTTTTTGTAATGAGGAAAGGTTCCATGTTGTTGTTGTTTTTGTTTTTTTGGTTATGTGATCCATTTCCTGTATTCAAACAAATGATTTTGTGTTAATTTCAACACAAATTTTCCTAAATTAATCCAACTACATGCACTAAAAATCACACAGTTTTACTGTTTTAACTGTTCTAGATGTTCTCTATTTCGCCTACATTTAATTTGAAGACAGAAATAACATATAAAGGAGGAGGAGGAGGAGGAAGAGGAGGAAGAGGAGGAGGAGGAGGAGGAGGAAGAGGGAGAGGGAGGAGGAGGAGGAGGAGGAGGAGAAGGAGGAGAAGGAGGAGGAGGAGGAGGACCTCCATAACATGGACGTTGTAAAGGCATTCATTTACCACCAGTCTTATCTAAACTATCCTCTTTTTCCTCTGTACCTTCCATCTCCCTCACTCATCAAACTTGATTGCGGAATACCGATGGTGATTTCAAATGCTTGTAATGGTCATTGACATTTCAAATGTCAACAATTTTGAATGGGCTGCCTGGCCGGTCATAACTGTCAGTGGAATTATGTGTCGATGCCACTGACATAAAAAAGATGCCACTTCCATACCAGTATTTCCTGATGTCCCTGTGACATTAGCGATAAGTGAAATGATGCACCTGTTAAATAAACTTGGTCTGAACTTGACCTAGATACCATGCGGAAAACCTATCCCCTTTTTTCTTCCCACCTTCAGTCCATCACCCCTTGTTAGGATGGAGACCTACATTTGTTATTGAAGCCAAACGAGTGTTAACTCATACCATTTTACATTGAGTTTAATGCCTTTCTGCTTCCAAACAGAGGATGTTTATGATATTACAAAATGATAATTTCAAACCGACTCTTGAATACTGCAAAACTCAAAACTCCAAAAACTAGCCTGTTCCATAGCAAAAACTTGCCCCAATTTTAAAAATCACTAATGTTCAAGCTAATGTTTTAGTTACTATTATTACTATTTTTTCAAAAAAGACATTTTGTGAACCTAGACCACTCAATTTAACTTTTGTGAAAGGTTCTTGTTTTAAAGTACAAGTCCACTTGAAAAGTAAATTATTTTCAATAAAAGCAGAAAAATCAGACAAACCAATCAAAAAAAGTTTGAGCAAATTTGGATAACTAATAAGAAAGTTATGAATTTTTGAAAAAGTATGTAAAACTAAGGAACAATGAGAATCACAACACAAATTGCCAAGATGGTTATCGGTTTGTGATGTCTTGTAAATTGCTCTAAACGATTTAATCCCATTAATTTCCCTTTTTATTCCATGAAACTTGATTTCCCCATGCCTCTGCCCAGGTTATATGATTTGCATCATATTGCGTGCATGACATTTCACAAAATCTTTTATGAACTTTGAACCCCCCTCCTCTTTCTCCTCGCCCCTTCTCACTCCATCATTCAAAACATTGGTTCATTCACTGCCAATACGAGGCATACTTGTGAGCAACAAGTATTGACAGAAACAGGTCTAGACTTGAAAGAATTCCTTGCATGCTAGAAGAAGAAGAAGAATGTTTCTTTCCTTGTTTTGGTTTCTTGTCTCCAACTAAATAGATGTGAGTGAACAGATAAACAACAAACGATCTAGGATTTAAATAAATTTATCACATCTTATGTCTTGAGCACTTTTCCTGTTCTTCTAAATGACATCTAATCAAGTAGAGAAGATCATTTTCATGTTTAACCTAAAGTATGTTTAAAAATAAAGACCAGTATTGATTATGCGATTGCATTGAGAAAGAAACGTTGTGGAATTGATCAGACAAGGTTGATCATCTAGCCTGTAATTATTGGTGTGTACTGCAAGGTTCTGGAATCATCAAAATGGTAAAAACTTTGGCCCAGTCTTCGTAAAGTTACAAGCACTGTACACAGAAAGATGTATATGAGACTATGCACACGTGCGTTTATCTCTCACACACCAAAAGATAAACTAATTTACCAAATAAATCAATTAGTAGGCGGTTTCCCTGGAAAAATTTTATCATCATGTATTAGTCAAAACTTACTCTTTCACATGATTGGTAATGAGAGCTTCCATTTCATTTTTTGAAATTGGGGCGTTTCCAATACTGGTCTTTACCTTTGAGCTCCAACCTCCCAATGGCATACCGCAAAAGTGAAAGTTTGAACTCCTGTGAGCAGAACATTGAAATATCAACACTATTTCATCTCTCCAGAGCCAGAAGGGTATTAACTCTAAATGAAGGAACATGAGTTAATGCCATTCTGGCTCCAAACAGATGATTTCTCACTAAACTACGGGAATGTTACCAGGATGCGCAACTCTTTTTCTTTTACCATCAATCCTATTATGTCAAAAAACCTCCCACCCATCCCCTGTCTGATCACTGTGACAACAGATGAAAAACAAATTTGCTTGAGTGGTAGGAATGCATGCCCCATCCCTCCCATCTGCCCGCCTCATCATGTATGACAGCAACTCTTCTACAGTAGCTCCTCTGAGGGGCTAATAGCTTCGTATTGGCTGCCGGGAGCACTCGTGAGCACCGTGGCAGGCGGGTTTTCACACCGCACCAGAGAGGAACATTAGTCAATATTTGTTTGAGATTTCGTGATTGGAATATCATCCAACATGATTGTTTGAGAACATTTTGTAATGTTTAGATGAAAAACAATAGATATGGGCAGTTTTGTAGTACCCAGGGGTAAAACATGAGTGTAGGGGATACAAGAGGTAGGCCTCCTTATACCTCTTCCAATATCGGCAGAGGCATTTTTACAATGGGTTACTTTTTGTAGGTTTTTGCGAGTGAGCAAGAAAAATAAACACAAAGTGTACAGGTAAAAATGTTGTTTTTTCATCAAAATACACTAATTAAGATTGACAAAATATATATTTGGACACCTCGCTGATGTAAAACATAGGTACAGAATAGATGCTGAGAGAATAGACTGGATGCCCAGTCCCACCTATTATTTCTCACGTTGCTTAGAATCATGTGAATATCCTATGGAGGTGAACATGGGAATGAAGCCGAGATGGGAAGTATGGGGCAGATGGGCACATCTATGACCCCTAATGACCTTTAATGGTATGTCATCACCTCCTTGTCAACATGAACCTGACAAGTCAACACCGCTCTCATTTTCTCCTCTTTCTCTTTCTCCTTCTGTTTGTCCTCCCATTTCTCCTCCTCTTTCTCCTCCTTTTTCTCCTGCTCTTTCTCCCCTCTTTCTCTTTGCCCCTTCATCACTCACATACTTTAGTCCTTCTCTAGCTTGTGCCTCTATATCATGATACCGTACTAGTAATCATTGCTCATTGTTTTGTTTAAGATGAAGTTGAGTTCTGGTCATGCGATTGCATTGTGAAAGAAACGGTGTGGAATCGACCAGAAAAGTATAAATATAAGAGTTTGTGTGTATTGCAAGGTTCTGGAATCATCAAAATGATAAGAAATTTGGCCAAGTCTTAGCAAAGTTACAAACACTGTACACTGAAATATGTATATGGGACTATACACAAACACGTGGTGTAAAAAGCCGACCCCAGATTTTTACGATGTTACACGACATATTTAGAATATGAAGGCATTTGAAGAGCCATGCGTGTGTGTGGTATTTGGGTTTTTACAGACGTGTATCAATCAGATATGATTATTTACGTCTAGGGACCGACTTTTAACGTCACCATCCGAAAGACGTGACATACAGCCTTTTCACACACAGCTAAAATTCATTGTATCTAGTGATGATAATTTAGTCATGATTATAGACAAAATTTCCGAGTGTGAACATCGGTTATACGATGTTGGGATAGATACGAAGTCGCGATCTATACGCCCCTAAAAGCAGGCTACAGATACGAAGTTCGTATCTAGAGAGCTTGACATTTGTGTGTGAAAGGAAATTTGTGTTTAAACATGATTAAACTGGATGGAGCGTGCGATTTGATTGACGTGACATGACCTTCAATACGCAATGCCACTACTGCGCATTTTACGAGCAGTAGTTAATCACGAAAGGATTAAAGATCACACCGAAATTTCTGTGTGTGAAAGGCTCGTGATTAGTTTAAACACGTTCGAAACACGTTTATACTAGTCATGTTTATAGAATTTTAGCTGTGTGTGAAAAGGCTGTCAGTTTTGAACCTGCATCCTCGGCTGAATCAGTTTGTAACTTCCACTGTTAGCTGGATTACAGGCGCAACGCCACCTTTTCAGGGAACATGTCTTATCTGATGTTCTGCCACACTTGCGTAATAAGAATGATAACGCTCACAAATTATTTTTCACCTCTTCCCAGAACTCAACCTTCTCTTTAACTGCTTCTTGTTCTTCTCTGTATGTTACCATCATTTCATCATTACAATCCTATTCTTTTTTTTTTCTTCTCCATCATTATCATATTCTTTCCTTTTTCCCCTATCCCTTTCAAGAGTTCATAAGCTGAAACATTCATAAGCTGACAAGTAACATTTGTCAGATTTTGAATGAGGTCAAAGGTCATATCAACTCCCATCCACACCATTTGTCACAGAAATTGTGAGAATGTCAAAATCATCATATCTCTATTCATATCACTTGAAAAATGTATTATCAGAGAACTGGAGTGAAGAATTCTAAATATGTGGAGATATCAATTTGGTGACTGATGGCCAGACAAGCAATATTAAACAAATTTCGCACAATCAGATTCAGTATTTTTGAAATCTACTTTTAAAAGCTTTTTCATGCATTATCACAGTGATAATAAATCATCATGACTGAATGCAACTGTCTTTCTTTAGAACAGTTTGGTACATCCAAGAAGTTATCTGTGAAGGTTGAAAACACCATAGGCATTTGGTTTTATTTCTTAAATACTAAAGTCTTCTGAAGATAACATTTCTCAATAGTTAAAAAAAAAGATGCAAGATCAAGTATTCATAAATTATAAGAAATTATTTAAAAAAAACATGAGTAGCAAACCAATTCCTGAACAAATTAAAACCCGGTAGTCGTACACTACTTTCAAACACGGATCTTATCTTGGCAGTAAGAACAGACTTCAAAGATCCCTTAACTATTAATACACATTGGTACAGGGTCAAGACAGTGGCAGAGAGGTATGCAGAGCCATTAACATTTACATCATAATTCTCAGATCATCTTTCATCAACTTGACTCCACTTTGTAAACTATAGAGGTCTCTCTGTCATCTCTGTCATTGTGTTTATTGCTAGACCAATACTAAGATGTCTGCTTTGATGAGATGACAGAGGGTTGTTTGAAGAAAGGCCCTGAGCTCAACTCCATCCTGCTACTATATCCTCATTAGATATTTGATTTTGATTTGATTTGATTAATTTATTTCTGTTTGATTTTCTTTTTCTGTTTTATTCTTACATTTTATCTTCAGTGATTGCCATGACTACACTTTTTAGGGACATCTCTTTGTCTTTTCCTTCATTGTGTTTATCACTGGATTAGGACTATGGTGTCTGCTAAAGAGATGATAGGGAGTGTCTGAAAATGGACTTCAGTCAATTCTCATATCATTTCTCATACAAGCACCTTCTTACATTTCAAATACTCTGCTTTTGAATTAAATTTAGAATTTGAAATTGAATCAATTAGTCATAATTACAATGTAAATCTTAGTCTGACTGTTTTAATTCATGTAATCCTATAATTAGCTGCAGTTCAAATTTCCAAATTTCCAATAATTAACAATGCAATAATACTTTTCATTTTAACATATTTCAACAAGTGTGTAAATATTTCCAATAGGTGAAATAAGTGAAATTGAAGATGGTCAGTAAAAATTGAGCTGATCACCACCCAAATAAAATGCATTATCAAACCTCCTTTGGAATTCAGAAGTTTTTCAAATTGACATAGAAGTAGATTAGTTTTCTTAAGGTATGGAGAATTAGACTACTTGAGATCCAACTGAGATAAATGATGACAGTGATCATAAACTTCTATGTTTTATGATGGGGCCATCTTTCTTCATATACAGATGGGAGGATTCTATCAAAACAAATAAGAGGGGTGGAGATACTAACAGAGGGGTGAACATTGCTTGGGAGAGGGTACAACTTGACCCCCAACCTATTTGTGTCGATTTGAGTTACTTTGATTTGATTTGATATGAATTGATATGATTGATCTGGCAATGTTCCTGGTAGAGCATATTGGGAGTTTCCTACGATAAAAGCAAAAGTTAAAAGATTGACCATACTCAAAAAAAGATAACAGGTCTTTAATGTCATCTTATATATCTACTGGTGAAATTCAACAAAATATCCCATCAAGCACCATTCTAATTCAGATATTTCATAAAATTATCTTGGTCTTAAAACACCAAAATTTTAAAAAATACTCACAAAGAAAGTAATATAACGTTGCAAAACACAAAGAAACCATCTTAACAACTTTTCACAATACTACAAAAAAAGAATTTGCACAAGATGATGAAATCCAGATCCACAAAATCTAGCTCAAAGGCAGAGTAGAAGGGAATAGGGATTTGTGCTGCTACCTCTTAGAAGAGCAGTAAGCCCTCTTATGGTATGAATTTCTGTGGTTGGCCTGGAATCCACAAACATTATGGCAATATATTGAGTTGTGTTTATGTTTGATATGATAGTGACCTCATCCCAGTTGTAAACATTATTCCAGGCATCTTGGTCAATGGTTTGTTGATGTTTATCCTCAGGGAGAGAGTGATGACCATCAGATGGACTTCAAGCCTGGATGATGAAGACCATGTTCAACCTTTTAAAGGTCGACCTTACTTCAAAATCATTTACAACTTTGAGAGAAATATTACAGCATTTGAATATTGAATTAATCTTTTTCAGACATAGCCTGAAATAACTATTGGAAATGCTTGAAAGTAATTTATATTTGGATATCATTTTAACAGATATTAAAAGCTACAAAAAATACAACCAATTTTTTTCAGTACCGCTTTTCCTTGAAACACTTCAGAATATTTTTTGAAGCATTTAAAAGAAAAGTCAATCACTTTCTTAATATCATAAACAGGACCTTGAGAATTATATGTGAAGTAGAAAGATATACCAGAATGAAATTGAGACAAATAAGTTGAGGATGCATCCTACAAAACATGGATAAAATCTTGAGCAATGACCCCCTCCCAAGTCCATTCCCCACTCTTCACCCTTTTACTCCTCCAATTCATACAGCTCATACATGATGCACAAGTATCAGCACATACCAGGAGCAACTTCTCAACAAATGTACGTCACTCGACATGTCACTATCAACATCCACAATCAAAACCAAGTAAGACTCTACTCTCCTCATTGTCTACAACCATTCTCGCTTCCGAATTGTATGAATATTTCAGTCTGCTAAAAGGGACCTCTTTAAAGACAGGTCAAGAGACTTTCGAAACTACTACTAGATTAAAAGTAGGCAGCTTGAAAGATGTGCAGAAATCAGATGTTCTTTTTACATCCTTTTTTATCTATCGACTTCTTGTTGATCCTTTTGATCGCTAAACTTTCTTTTGATCCTTATTATGGCTTAACTTCATATCACTAAATAGCTATAAATCTGCATGAAAATGTCCAATTACTCCACACTTTCTCAAAACCTTTGCTCTTCATCTTCCACAACTTTTGTGCAATACTTCAAAATTGCAAAACATGAAAAGAACAACAAATTTGGATGCTCTCTCTTGAAATATTGCAAAATTTGAGGGAAGATGGTGCCATTTTTAAAATGTTATGTTCATACATGAGATATAAATTTACAACAAGGGGCTGTGAAAAATGTGCGTTCATACCATGTAATAACTTGAGGGGTGTCTTCTTAAAAGGATTAATTCCTTAAGTTTAATGAGTGTGAACTCAACTTTGTGTTCATCATTTAGATGTGATTTAAGGTCGAAAGATTTTAACAAGAGAGAGAGAGAGAGAGAGAGAATGAAAAGAATTAGTTATAAAAGAGCGTTTTAACAGATCAGCAGATAAGTAACAAAAGATAAGAATATCTCTGCCCATCATTCTCTTGTTCTCATTAACACCTGCTAAGAGCCTATATTATGACAGATTTCATAATTTTTGTTCTATTTTCTCTGTTCCATTCCAGTTACTTTTGACCTTCACAGTTCTTTAGATTTATGTGCATGACTTTGCATGATTGGCAAGAAGCAGAGATAGAATACAGCATTGTATCAGTTACAGATGAAAAGACTACTGAAGGAAAAATGAACAAGTGTCAAATCAAGCTCATCCATAATATTTCATCCGAAGCAAACTGAATTTCACAGTGTACTAAAATATTTCAAACATAAACAATTATTAAATGGATGCTAAAGTATTTATAGTATGCTATATAATTATGCTATTCATGAGAGTAAATTTTAGTGCAACCATCTGCAAGCTCAGTTTATTTGGAAATGAAAATATGAATGAAAGTGATTTACGACTGTGGCAATCACATTTTGGCTATCTTTAACAATATTCTTGAGATATCATATTCTAGATATATAAACAGAGTTACAAGGTCACGAAGCATTATCCAAACATTATTGCTACTAGTCTCCTCTGTGTCTGTATCTTCATTTTTCACTCTCTTAATTTTCCTTCTTTCTCTCTCTCTCTCTCTCATTATCTTACCTCTCGAAAATCTCCTTTACCTCCCTCATCCCCCCTCCCAATACTCCTCATTCTCTCCTCTCAATCTCCCCCTCCCCCTCTCTCTCTCTTTCTTTCCCCTCCGTCTTGCTCCCTTCCCTCTCTCCCCTCTCCATCTCAAATACCTTCTTTCTTCCTACTATCTCTCTCTGTTTCTCTCTTTCCTTTTTACCATTTCTCTTCCCAATACAATCAGTGAAACACAAATTGGCAAGACTGTGACATGTCTCGTGAGCTCCTCTTCAATTTGCTTTGTATAGAAAATTTCATTAACTTATATTTTCTTAGTCATTGATGACATAATAGATTTATCCATACATGGGTTGTATAAAAACCTGGGAGCTCGCAAGATACGCCACAGAGTTGTCAATTTGTGAACGATTGATCGCGCCTTCAAAAATGTTATCACTTTCTTATTTCTTATTGGTTTCGCTTGAATTAACACTGACACTATTCTCTCATTTTTCTGCTTCTATATATGACAACCAAGTTTCATATCAGGGTGGACTCCCCCCTTTAATCCATGTTTACACAATCCGGAACATATTTTAGGGTGTGATCATGGTCTTGTTCATAGCGAAGACCACACATACATCACCAAGCAAATTGGTTCTAAAGGGTATTCACTCTCTCCACATTCTTAGCATGCCTACCATTTGTCATATTCTTTCATGTCATACAACAAGAAAAATTATATTTGGTAGAGAGAATTAGCTGGGCTAGTGTCAGGCCCAGCATGATGGAGGTAAGGTCTACCATTTTTTTCACAAGCGCAGAATCCTGGCTAGGAAATGAATAATTTCAGATCCAAATCATCCAACAAGATCATTGAATCATTTTTCACATTCACATGATGGGTGATTGTAAGAAAAGGGAGCATGGGAGAGGGAAGCAAAGATGTGAAACAAAAGGGAGAAAGAATGAGGGACACAGGGAGAGAGAACGGAGAGAGAGAGAGAGAGAGAGAGAGAGAGAGGGGGGGGGGGGG
>BEXV01001180.1:31578-41782 GCA_003118195.1 Hemicentrotus pulcherrimus | reverse complement strand
GAGAGAGAGAGAGAGAGAGAGAGAGGGAGAAGCAGAATAAGCTGAGAACAGCTCAATTCTAACAAAAGTCTCAAAATGCCAAATATGGCATTGGACGCACTTCATCATGATTTCTGTCAATACCCTGGACGATTTGGAATATTACAAGAGAAATCTAAAGAATCATAGTCTCCACATTCTCACTGGACTGGGTCTTGGGGAAATGATGGTGTCATTTTAATAAATTGATTTTAGGAGATCATAATTCATGGAAGATTCAGAGTCCACTTTAAAATCAATTTCCTAGGAATTCCCCTGGAGGTGTGAATAGTTTGGAGCTGTGTTCCCACTACCGTACAAATCTGGATTTGTCTTCTTCTTAGCTTCTTCCTTTTTTTTCTCCAGACATTCACTCACTCTGAATAACTTTCCATTTCTCCTCTTGCCCAGAGCAAATTGATTTATTTTAATCGTTGAAAATCAATACTTTTTAAAGCTCCTATGAAATCTAATTTCCCTTGAAACTCTTCTTGCTTGCCCAATCCAACCTGCGAGCTCGAGAGACAGAGAGAACGTACATGGGTACATGTTACAAGTCAAGTGAACTCCAAATACTACTACTATTTTTTTTGTTCTCTCTCTCTCTCTCTCTCTCTCTCTTCCTCTCTTTCCTTTCTCCACCTCTCCCTCCATGGACCTACTACTACATGTAGGTCCATGCTCCCCCCACCTCTCTCTCTCTCTCTCTGCTATGACCTAAGAACATGGAAATGTTTTAAGATGAATTCCCTACGGCTACAGAGGAGTTCGTGAAGGAAGATGAGCAGATACAATTACTAAGAAATCACTTCTCTAACATATCTCAGAGATATTATTCCTCTCCTCCTCCCCCTCCCCCCTCTCTCTCCCTCTCTCCCTCTCTCTCTATCTCTGCTATGACCTAAGAACATGGCATGTTTTAAGTAGAATCCCCTATGGACTGAGCTCACTAAGAAAGATGAGAACGATACAATTACCACATCAACAGCTCTAGGGAGGTCAGCCTGCTACCAACATTGCTCCTGTTTCAGGACCAGAGTTGAATAACATTTCACATATAACCATCACATAGCTCATGATGCGGTTGCTGCGGCAACCATAGGGAAAAGTGACTGATCCTCATCGCTTCGGGCAAGCGAAAAGCTATCGCACTTAAAATGGTTTGAATCGACATTATGTGTGTTTAATACAGAGCATGAATAATGTTATTGTTTGAAATAAAGATGCGAAAGCTGGAAAAATATGGATACATGAGAGTAATTTACATGCAATCTGTTCCAATTTGGATTAGATGTTGGAACTGATCACTTCACCATTTCATAAGGTTTGTATGATTTACGACCTCCGTCATCTCATGAGTAATAGGGGTGTCTAAGATTGGTTGCTAGGATGGTGTTACTGCCAATTTGAGGAAGTGTAATGAGCAGGCGTTTCAAATTTCTACCTGCTGTGGGGAGAGTTTCTGAGGCATGATCAGAACATGAATGTACATTAGGCTGATGTGATGAGTGGTACTTGATCTTTCATTTATTTACTCCGAGCGGTTGTTCATATTAATGAATACTTTGGGTACACTATCATTTTTAAACTGGACAGTTCAAAATCTTTAGCGTACAAACATGAATCTTTGAATCAGTATGGTGTTGTTTAAAAAAAAAATGATAATCTCTCATTATTGATCAAAACAACAAATAAATGTCTCCAACGTAAAGTAAGTTGTAAAAAAGATAGAGTTGTAAAAGGACAGGGTTAGAAAAAAGGTGAAAAGGTGGGGAAAAAGTGAAGAGGAAAAATATCTTGGGAGTATAATGAGAGAAAAAAGATTGAATGGAAGATAACATAAAGAAAACAAAAATAACAGACATACACGCAAGAGAGAGAGAGATAGAGAGATAGAGAGATAGAGAGAGAGAGAGAGAGAGAGAGAGAGGGAGAGAGAGCTAGGGAGAGGTAAGTGATGGTATTGAGATGAAGAGGTCAGTCTCGTACTTGAATTATTGCCCTGGATATTTATCCATAAAAAGATTGAATTTCATTGTCTGTGTAATGAATCCCATCTCTGTCTGGTCCTATCCCACTCAAACAATAAACTTTTCTATCACATCTATATATTGGCCTGCTGTCTGCATTTATTGCATTTAGACATTTATTGCTGTTCAAAATGAAGATATGGATCTTTGTCTGTTCTCGCCAAAATTTCCTGGCCCTTGAGCATAACCACCCAATTTTCAGCTTATATTTTGCCAATATTAATGAATTTTATTTTATTAATTTCTTGGAACTGATAAACCCATTCAAATAAGAAATTCCTTTCTGAACCCAATGTTCCCAGGTACTTTCTGCTGCTATTTTGAAAACAGATTTCAAATTTCTTCTTAGAGTGCTAAGAAGAAATTTGAAATCTGTTTTCAAAATTTCAATTGTAGCTATGGTATAAGAACCTTTGAGGTATTTGGGGGGTCATTTTATGTAATTTAGCAAATTTTTTTCCCTCTCCCCAANCCCCCCCCCCCCTCACTTCCTTCATCGTCTTCCTTCCAGAAAGGCATTAAAGCATATCATTTCATTAAGTGTGAACACCCTTCTTCCTCTCAGTAGATATCACAAGAATAGCTGTCTGTTGACACATTTATTAAAGTATACATCATCGCTACCCCTCCCTACTTAAAACAAAGTTAAAAGTGACTAAGAAACCCTTTTCCCTCTGACATCAGAAAAAAAATCATCTCCTGGAAGTTCATCTCTTAATTAGTGTAAGACCCTCTCTCATCGTCTTACAATCCTCCCTTCCTAGCTTGAGGAAACCAAAGGACAGATGGCCAATGTTTTGGGAGGAGCTTTGAAATCCTCTGGGAAGTCTTCAGGCTAACTCGCTTGATGAATTGCACTTTTTCATCGCTTTACGATTCGTCTCCCTTTATTGTCTACTAGAAGTCCACATATGAAAAAAGGAAGTGATCTGTATAGGCCTATCATAGCATATATAGATATTCAGTCACTCTGTTCAGCAATCCAAAAGTGTCATAAGAGATCATTGGAGTGACCATACAAGCTTTAAAGCCACACTATGCAGCAGTAGGAGAGAGAGGTAGTCGAGAAGAAAAGAAGAATAGAGCTCCTTCTATTTAGAGAATGGTGACAAATTTAATGCCAATTTTAGGTTCAGCTAAGGTTTTCATCTCCTTCAACACTGGGAGGAAGCAATGAAACAGAGAGAGATTAAGGAGGCTTGGGGATTTGGGGAACCTTTTATAATTGTTTGGAAGTTTCGCTTCTCTTGAACTAGTTTCATATGTATTTTTATGTGCTCTCTAGTTGCTTTAACTGAGGTAATGTTGCTGGAATGGGAAAGAGGGGGTAGGAAGGGAGGTAGGGGAGAAGTGAGGTAAGGAAGAGAGACAAGAAAAGAGAGAGAGAGAGAGAGAGAGAGAGAGAGAGAGCAAGTGAGAGCAAAAGAGCGAGAGTTCATTGCCAAAATTATTCAGGAAGAGGCACATACAGTTTTACAAAGAGTAAATGGTCTTCTACAGGTCTCTGCAGACTACTTACTAATAAAATACATTTCTGAAATATTGTCCAGACAAGTGCAAACATTTATGATCCAGACCAGATGATGCAAGGCAGGAAGGATCTTGACAAACTTTAGCAATGACTTCTACCTGTCATGCCTGCAGGGAAGTACAACAACATGGACAGCTTTTACATTGTGATCAAATATCTCATCGTCTATTTGGAGCCAGTAGGGCATTATTCCATATCACTTTACACAGAGTTTATGCCCTACTGGCTCCAAACAAACAACATCTTTGATAGGAGAGGAGGGGTTAAAGTGTGTCACCAACGTTGGGATGCTTGAACCCTTGGTGTGTTGGGAGACGGAGTGGTGAGAGATCGAGAGTATAGGGTCTAGCAGAGTAGGGCCAAGGGAAGCCCTCTTCTAAAGCTTGGACATATTCAGAAAGAGTTGTTGATACAAAATTTTACAATGACATGGGTTCTAAACAGATAAACATCTGCAAGCAACATACTAAGAAGTCACATTGGTCATAGGTAGAACTAAAAGACAGAGAGAGAGAGAGAGAGAGAGGGGGGGGGTAGGGGAGGCAGAGTGGATACAGAAACAGAGCAAGATAGACAAAACATGCAGACAAACATATACAAATGGAAGACATGATATGGAGATCTAAAATTGATGGGAAGACTTGAGAAAAATAAAGAGAGAGAAAGGAATAATGATTAGGACACAAATGAACAGAGGGCAATATTGAATACCACTAGTACTCTTTTTGCTACAAGACAAAAGCTTATCAACTACTGTTCTTCAAAAGAAATCTTCACTAAAATTCTTTTCCCCTAGAGATCTGCCTTTTAACATCTATTAACTATAGAGGTACAAATACAAAACATGTTCACAGTCTATTTTACATAGAATCAATAAAATCCATCAAGGAATGATAATTATCTCTCTATTATTTCAGCCTGTCCTCTTCCACTTTACTGGTTTCAACATATCTACTTTTGGGGGGTGCCCCAGGGTTACATCATAGGTCCACTCATATAACCATGAATGGAGCTATACAAGACTGATAGAAGGTGTATCTAAGTCTATGGGAGATTCCTGTACTTCAAGGAGGATTTCAAACGAGTGCACCTCATCATGCAGAAACCTCACCTCCTTTAAACCTTTCCGACTTCCATTCAATACCAGTCACACTTCACAACCTACCAATATATTTACAACTTTAATAGATGCACCCCAGCGTGACAATAGGATCAATAAAGTCAGCCACTGGTTCTTGGGTACCATTAAACTGATTAGGGGGCTGGTCCCTCCCGAAGATGGTCTGCCAAGCAGGGGAACATGAGCGTGAAAATGGGCAGCAGGGCGTGAACAATCAATGAAGATTAAGGAGCAGAGCCGAGGAGCAGAGCCTAGGAGTAAAGGGGGTAAATGCAAAGCCCTTTCCTTGGTATCTGGGGTTAAAAAGAGGGCAAGACATGTAGATGACACGGGTATCACCACAGCTTATATCCATGGTAGATAATTGAATCCTGGGATTCCATACATAAATGGATTAGGATGTAAGCTTAGATTTGGCAACCTAAAGCTTAAGACATTTGTCAAAATTGATAAGGCTGTATAAGGTGAATCTTGTTGAGATGATGTTGATGTTGATCTATTTTAAAATCATCATTTCTCTCTCCATCTCAGTCATGTTCCTTTTGTCTTTATCTCATTGATGTCTGATAAAACCATCATTTACTCCTCTATCAACTTCATTGTCTTCCATAATTTCCTCTCACCCTACAATTTCATTGAATTCATCATGGTGAGCATCAGCTTCTACCAAGTACCTTTCAATCTCCTGTATAGTTTAACCCAAGACTCGTACTTCCTTCTCAGAGAAACAAGAGAATGGTATCGTTCAAACCACAATGTTATTCTAAATTTCAGCATTCTAATCTAAATCATGATATGAAAGTGGATAAACTGTTTTCAAATACCCAGGAAATTCACTTCCAAGGGTGTCACCTTTCCCCCATCTGACACCCCTCACCCCCTGGTGGAGGGGTGCAATCGCAACACCCACTGTTGAACTTTGCTGGTGACCTTCATGTATCGGAAGTCTCTGCCAGTCATTTACACCTAGACAATCAGTCTGCCTGTATTGCTGTATGTCTTTCTCTCCAACAATCTATATACCTCTTTCTCTCCAATGCCCTCTTTCTGCCTCTTCCATCTTGTTGCCTATCTAAGTCATCTGTGTTTTCTTCTCTCTCATCATTTAGGCTTTAAGCTGATTTCTTGCCCCCACCCCTTCTCTTCCTCCACCCTCTCCCCTCTCTCTCTCTCTCTCTCTTGTTTATATTCTACTCCATCTCACATCTTCTCCCTTCTCTCCCCTCTCCATGGATGCATAGTTGCATACACTAAAACCCCAAAGTTTTACAATCTTTTTTTGACTACTGTATTTGGAAGAAATGTTCGCTAATTGATCAAAATTCAATATTGTAATTCAGTCATTCATCTAATTGGGTGAAATTTTAGTGAATCTGGACTGTTTTTGAAATTCACAGAGCTTTTTCTGGATTTACATCACTATTTAATAGAAATAACAAACTAATTTCATTGAACATCAGATTTACATGGTCATTACAACAATAATAACCCCAGGGACAGTAGTTAAACCATAACCCTTGACTAATTTATGCTCCCATTCAATTACTCTTTAATACACCCCAATTAATAGCCAACCATTATTAGAATCACATGACTCGCCACATGTCAAGTACATTGCCGACTCACAACATATGTTGGAGTAATTGAAACAATATTTAGTTACCTACATATGTTAATAGGGTGGTCACAGTGACATTTGGTGACCTATACATCCAACTTGTACTTTTTTTTTCCTTTTGCGAAATGATGTGAAAGCTCCCGAAAGTCTGATTATGGAGAGATTATGGAAGAGAAAATGAGCTTTCTATGGATGCAGCTTACCGTCTATCTGCACTCGGTGAGAAAGAGATATACCTACATCCAAAACTAAAATGAAATCTTTGATTAAATGAGGCTAAATTACCTCTGCTTCCCACACATTGAAAGTACTGGTATTGAATAAATGGTTTCATGAACAATATGCTGAACTTTGGCTTGTTCCATGACTCACATATACCAAATGATGGATATTAAAACTGCTGACAAAGCAATAAATCTAAAGAATTCTCAGAATCACAAAAGCTTAATTTGTCAGCTGTTTAAAGATGTTGAACAGCATACTATTTGGTATTAATGTAATTAATAAATAGCAAGAACCTCCCTTACCTAGAAGCCTAGTTATCCTAACCTGTCTAACAAAGAGTGATTTAGGCTAAACTGTGAGGTAAAACAGATCTCTAATAATATGATTGTGAGGTATTCATTTTTAGATGCTAATCATTTTTATTTTTATACTGTAGGAAAAAGAGATTGCTTATTAAATTGTATATTTCTGTATAATCAAAAGAACAACTCATCTTGCTTGAATCTTGTCAATACTATACAGACTGGCTGACAATCAAGTGTATGATCATCTTAAAACACAGACATTTAATAAACCTAAACAAATGTCTCAAATCATTCTCCCTCAGCCATTTGATGCCATGGCCACTTCAAATAATCCCCATTCTCGGAGAGTAACTCCAGCGCCCCTCTCTCTCTCTCTCTTTTATATCTTCTGCGAATCACTAATTGGGTTGTCGGGCCAGGCAGACGACATTATCACCGTTAAGACTCTTCTGACGCAAGCATAGATGCTAGATTTCACTCCTGTAATTGTAATTAATGAGCTCAGGTTTCTTCTGCTCATTCAAATGCAGTGACTGGCAGTATGAACTTCAAACTATTCTGTATGTTGTGCAGGACCTCTGTGTAACACTATAGTGTCTATACTTGGAAAAAGGATTTATATACATATATATATATATATATATATATAACTACCAGACATGATTTCAATAATGGAACATGATTTATAAGATAAGACATTTTATGTCAGATACATTATGCAAGATGAAAACAATGCTGCAAACCAGACTTAAATGTGCATAGTATTAGTATCATAACAAAATATGAACACCAGAGTCCCTGAATTTAAAGGTGAGACATGACTGTAATTCTGTGTTGACATTGCACACTTCTGACATCTCAGTCAATACTATCAAATATTGAAAAGTAAATCAGACAAAATATATAATAGAAACCTGTGAAATTCCAATGCAGTCTAACCCATAAAAAAAAAACAAATTCATGATTTTTATTTGAACAATAAACTTGTAAAGTGTGATCAGAGTACTGTTGGAAAAAATGTAAACATTTTGAGATATTTTGACTTTAGTGGGAAAGGTTCCCTTTTACAAAAAAGGTGAACAATTTGAGATGAATATGTATTTTGACTTTTCTTTCAAAAGAATGGGTCGGAGTGACGGAACCATACAGGGATGGGTTTGCAAAAAGAAGCGGAGAAGAAAAAGTGGATGATTGGAGGTGTGGGATAAATATTTGGGTGTGAAAACTCTAGGCTTCCCTTATCACTCTCAGAACAATTGCTGCTGTCTTTCAATATTGTCATTTTCCACGTTCTCAATCAATATTTCTTCCATGTAGCACATACAGTATTAGATTTATTATCCAAAATATTATACATGATTCATAAATAGGACCTACATTGGTTGTAAACTAACAAGTCCCTGGTTGGACACTATCTCCAGGCATTTCTACTGGAAGCTCAATTGAGTTTTGCCGCGCAGTAAATCCTGAAATAGGTCTAGGGACAAAATAGCAATTGTTATTTTAAACCTTGAAAAATCTAGGCTTTGTTATATGTTTTGTTATAATCATAAATCTTAATGAGTTGGAAAAAACGGTTTGAAATTTGTTGAAAAATAAAATTTTCATTTACGATTTAATAAAAGTAATGGAAAGAGACTTCATAATTCCTGAATGCAAAAACAATATAAAAACAATTTCAAAATGTGTTTTCCCATTCACTGTATTGTTGCTATCCTCTTTGTGATACAATTCAATATTGAAACTACTTTTTTGGGGGAGGCACTGGAAATTGTTGGCAATGTGAACACATTTGCCCAAGCCAGACTGATCAATGTCTCTCTTTTCAAAATCAACAAACACGGGGGAGCTAGGGGCAGGACAAGCGGTGTGACTTCCAACCTAACCAATGAACAACCCAATAACAGTCAAGAATCGCACAAGTTCAACCTCTGTATGCTCAAAGGATTGTGTTCAGTTGTCAAGAAATCAATACCAGGCCTAGTGCATTCCACTTTTTCCCTTCCCTGCCCCGTGTCTTGGCATCAGAGTTTTCACGTTTTTGTATCATCGGTCATTTAGGTGATTCCAACACTGCACTGGACGATATATAACACCCACCACAGTTTGCAAATTGAGGCTGTTGGACTGGAGTCGAAATTGAAAATGATTCAATGAGATAGTGTGTCAGCCAGAACCCCACATGTAAACTAGAATCAGATTCAATTACAAAGGTCCTGTCAACAGACAAAAGTGATGGAAAAGAAAGTCAAACATCAGCAGAAAATTTGTTCAAATAGACGATAGGTGAAGTCTTTTCATATGAATGAACTCAGTCTTTGTGGCATATATATTTTGCAAAACAATTTCAAAAAGTGAAAAGAAAAAAAAAAAGACCCCCAAAATGGTCTTCATCTACATATCCCCAGGATATTATGAAATGAAAATAAAAATTTCCTTTACCATTGTTAACCATTTATCTTTTTCATCATCATTATCATCACTTCATCATCATCACCATCATCATCATCCTAATCATCATTATGAACTTACCTGTATACAGTGAAAATGCATGCGAGAGCAATGTCCAATAGGAAACGATGACATACCAGATACATGAAAAAGAAGGGAAAAATTTAAGAAACAATGAGTTACATGCATTAACGATTATCTTGAATTTGACAAGGTCATAATCAATATACTGGAAATTTCACAGATGTATAATAAATTAAATATTACATACGTTTACATAGCAATAAAGTAAATGTGACATGTATGACACAAACGATTTTTAAAAATGAAAATGAAAGAAATGCACTGTTTGATATTTTCGAGTGGGCAGGGTGCGGGATAAGCGGGTCTTCTTTCTTTTATCCGCCACATTTGTCAAAAATATTAATCAAAATGTCCCAGGGGAGATGGAAATTCCATCACACATCTGCACCTCTCTCTTAGAGGTAATATAATAGTGCAATGCCCTAAGTCCCATAAACTTTGGTTTGTGCTGTGTTTTATCCCAAACAGAAATAAATATTGAAGCTCTGGTATGATCAATCACAAGTTTTTATTTAAGTTCTTTAAATCCTCATCTTCCCATCGCCTCCAATTACCCAGGTTCCTTTATACCCCACACCTGGCAAACCTCTCCTTTTCTCTATTCTTCTTGCTTCTTCTTTTTTGTCTTTCACTCTCTCTTACATGATCTTTCTTTCACCTGTTCTTTCTATGTGTCCCTCTTCACATCCCTTTTCACATTTGCTTCAAAAGCAACCTACACAGTTTGGAGCCCTCTTAACACAATTGCAAACACTTTCAAGAAATTAAAGGAAACCTCGCCCCATGAAATGCCTTAAGATATACTGAAAGACTAAAATCCTT
>BEXV01001180.1:0-31309 GCA_003118195.1 Hemicentrotus pulcherrimus | reverse complement strand
ATGGGACTACCCTATTGTCCCTATATCTCTCACAGACCATGAGAGAAACAAATTTACCAAATATATGAATTAGTAGGCGGTTTCCCTGCAATTTTTTTATCATCATGTATTAGTCAAAACACATTCTTTCACATGATTGGTAATGAGAGCTTCATTTCATTTTTTGAAATTGGGTCATTTCCAATACTGGTCTTTACCTTTAAAAGAAAAGGTCTCTCCAACTATAGCTTGGTGCATGACACATTTACAAGTTCACTTGGTTTGTCACATTATCAAGCAAATGGCTGCGTCCATGTCGTGCTCAGAGGCATTACATCATTCCAAGAATATCATCATTAATATATCTCTTGTACACTTTTGTAAGGAATATTATAAATCAAAAGGCAGGAGGAATGCATCTCATCTGTCAGCATACCTGCGCTTATTCTTTGGGGTGAGGTTTACTTTCAGGTCAATTTCAAGAGTAACACAAGGGCAATACAATATTAGATTGTATGTCCAAGAGAAATCATGTTTGGATTGCGTAATATGTCAGTGAAATGTTTGCATATTTCAATGGATGATGAAAAAGGTTACTGAAAATGCCCTTGTTTGACTTTTTGTGACAATTCTAGTGATCATGTTAATAATTTCCTGCAAAATGGCTAAAACAGTACATAGTCACTAGTCAGTCTACTACTGTTTCAAATGCTTTTCAGACATTGTAGCCCCGTGTATAATGGAGCTCATTACAACTCAGATTGAGGAAACATTTAGATCTAATGACTTTACTATTTCGATGGTAGTACAAAAGTTCTTCTGATAACATGAGCAAGACACCTGATATCTTATCCTGATTCTATACATTGGATTCTTGGCCTGGAGTTAGTTCTACTTTCCTTTCTCAAACAAACAGAGAAACCAGTGTTCCAGTTTAATATTTAATTCAAGTTTTTTCTTCAATACTTTTGTCACAAATACTGTAACAAGTGTAAGCACTAAGGATGCACTATCCTAATTGTTTGTATTGCTGGGTTAATGACTCAAGATGCTATGAAAGATCAGCAGATGGAATCCTAATTAAACTCTGGAGAGGTGCTATGATAGGCAAGAGGTCATGGGCAGGACATGACATCATTTACTATTTATAGCATATTCTGACAAAAAGTAATGAATGGTATATTTTAATCGGTGTCTGCCCTACTTTATTCCTTCTCGAGTACCCCCTTGTATTTTCTCTCTCCCCCCTCCTCTCTCCCTCTCTCTCTCTCCCTCCCTCTCTTTCTCTCCCCTCCCCCTACCCCCCTCTCTCTCTCTCTCTCTGTGAAAAGAATTCTGGCTATACAAGATTGTTCTGCTTTCACCAGCCTCTTGTTTTACTCACTATTTCCACCTACAATATTGCCAAAATGTCATAAAATGATATAATAAGATATAAATATATCCACACTATATAATTATAATTCCACTTCAACTAGAACTCTTTTAATATTTTCCTCATTGTTGACTACTGTAAACTCATTTTTTTTAAAGGGTATATAAACAACAAATCTGTAGTTTTGCAATAGTTTCTTATTTTCCTCTACTTCATTGCCCTGTCTATTGTTACGCAGTCTTCAGATGGGCCAAAATAAAATGCCAGGAGTCTGAAATCAGGCTAGGGGGAGAAGAGTAGAAAGATTTATGAAATATGTAGAGTAGAAAAATAAGCATTCCAGCCTGCAACAGACACTGGAATAATATTATTGACATCTGTGTAAAGCTAGACTCTTATGATGATGACCAAGAAGAAATGACTATCTTCCAAGAGGAATTTCTCAGGTGAAACAGGAAACAGGAAAGAAGAACAGACATGCATTCACACTTACACAAAGTCATCTAATACATGATGAGGATGAACAAACATAAAACCTGTCTTTCAAAAGGAACTTTCCGGTTGAAACATTAAACAGGGGGAGGATGATGAGACTTGTGTTCACACTTTCAAAGAGTAGTCAACTAAATATTATTTGTAAACCAAGCTTGCATTTTATAAATGTCATCTCAATTTCCAACCAGGTTGTGAATATTAGCCTTTTAATTCTTGCCTCTTTTAACATGAGCCCATGATTACAAATGTTTTGTCCTACAATTGCAATATTAGTTTTGTTGAATTGGTCAATACAACAATTATTGGCAATCAATATAAAGGTAAAGGCTGCCTATTATGAGTAAAATTGACACTTTATATGCCTTTCAAATGCAGATGTCACAAATATATTCATCAGTGACAGGAGACAAGAAAAACTCATATCACAAAGAAAGAATCACAAACAGTCTTGCATCTCTGGTGTTCTCTTTTCTTCTCTTTCCCAGCAGTTTTAATAGCCCCTCTAATATTATTGGATGAAAGAACCCAATATTTATATTTTCATTGGCCTTTAGAGCCATGTCATGCCATTTTGCTCAAGTAATGTGTCAGAACTTCAGAAGCAACAGGACGGAAAATAATATCACCCACCTTGGAAATCCCAGTACCTCCAATGAAAACCTTGCAGTTTGGGCTCTTTTCACCCAAACAAGAAGGAGTATTGTAGAGTAGGCTGGACAATTTAAAGGCCCAATTGTGCCCAATCCAAATATCAATTTACAGACTTTAGGAAAAACTATCAATAACACACTACATGTTGTCAGAACATTAGGTCTGATATCATAACTTTGAATAATTACATGAACCCTGGAGTTTGCAAAGCACAAGATTCCGTATTTACACCTTGCAAACACTCCCAACAACATTAAATATCATAAAAGTTTCCAGCCTCCTTCAATATTAGCTGTTTATCCAGATTACTTTGGAACATATCCCTGAATAGTAAATCAATATATGACAACTTTCATTCCTGGTAAAGGAACACTATGATGAACTATGCATTACTAAAAGAGTCCCACATGTGCAATATTTTGTTTGTAAAAAAATCAAAGAATATGAAGGGGAACGCTGTTCCTTTAAAGGAGTATGATGTAGGGCTCACTTGGACTGATTTTGCTCCTGACCTTCAACTTTGCCTGCACCCCTGGGTCTACAATACACCCAGCAAACCCTCTGAAATGTGGTAGAAAAAATTATGAATGGGCAGGATTAATTTTCACACCTCAAGAAATAGTTCAACTTGCACCATTTGTGATTTGGTATTGGGAACTTCTCTATCTTCTCTGTAATATCTTGTACAAAATATTTATATATAAAATAATATGGAAATATGGACTTGGTATTTAACATATACTGTAGCACTTCATATGTAGCACTTGTACAATTTCTAGTTTCCAACTGCACGTGTATGCATCATTATAACCATGGTAACACCTTGTTGTCATTTGTGTTGCCGCTATGATGCACACAATTCAAATTTCTAAACAGACAGCACCAACAAAAGCCAACCTAAGACTAACCAAAATTTGCTCATTCTTGACAATGTTACAGAGTCAATTTCTTACAAATTGAAAAGAAATTTCATAGAAATTTAGCAAACAAATTAGAGCCCAATGTAAAGAACAAATTCTAAGACTTTTTGAAGTTGGCCAAATATTTGCATTTGAAAGACCAAGGCCATGGCTACAAATTCACATAACTAATTCCATGATCTGTATCAATTTCTTGCCAGGATATGATGATGTCATCCGACTGGAATTTATCAATAATCGCCTTTGATGAGAATCATGTGGGCTTAGGTTGTGAAATGTTAGAAAGAATCTGAAATAATTGTTTTTTATTTGGAAGCAGTTTTTTTCTCCAACCCACAGACATTCTTCAAGTAAGACATCATACCCAATTTCTTTTTCGGAAGAATATTTTGATCTATTTTTAGAATAGGGGTCACTTGAGATTGCACTCTTAAATCAGCAAATTATATAATGGCTAATAATAGATAGGAGCATAGAGAAATGATATCAATCTTATATGTGCTTCCAAAGTGTTTCATGACTCTATACAAGCACAGAGAGACAAAAAAGAAATGGAGTGAAATAAATGTAGTGATCTTCAAGAGATACAAAAGCAATGCATTAAAGATAAAAAGAGATGTTCGAAAGTCATTAAAGACAAACTCAATTTGAACAATGTCTGGGTTTCATCAAACTATTATTTACATAATTTTTTCATTATAAAATGAATCTGGAAGGGTTACTTTCAAGTCCAGTTCAGAGTTCAGAAATTTCATGCATTTTAGTCCATTATGTCAAATTAAAAAAAAACACTAGCTTTTATTCATTTAAAAGTGTGTTTCATTATTCTCAGTGTTGGGAAGGCTATTTGCCTTTACTCCCATCATTACTGGTTTGAACATGTTGACCTGCCCAGTGAAATTCAAATTAAGTCCATACTTCATTCAATTGTAATTCTTAACTGACTTTCAAATGATAATTAACCATAAAGTAATGTTACTTTTGAACACAGACAATTTATTAATTTAACACTGGACCTGAAAGCCCCACTGCACTAGTTTGGCCAGGAGGGCTACTCATCAAATAAGCTCTCATTTAAAAAAAGAAAAAGGGGGGTCATGGGGACGGGTGCAAGTAGCTATAAGTAGTGCAGAGGGGCTTTAAGAAAAAAGTTTTATTTTACTACCTGTTGACGTGACCAGAATGTATCTTTTGTTAGAAGTACAACTCAATAAATATCCAAGAACTTGTGATCCTGTCACTGTATATCAGACAGGTCATACACAATCCTAAAATGAACAGTTATCAATTTACACACATGTGAGTGCATCAAAAGAAAAGTGGTGAACCAAAAACCCACATCCTATCCAAATAAATACTAATGTTTCAAAACTCCACAAAGCTGGCATAAATCATGGAACCTCTAAAGGGCCTTTGCAGAAAGATAAGTCACAGTGTTTCACCTCCAAACACCCCTGAGTCCGCTTCAAGAAGAAAGTCTTCCACTTTCGATTCAATATATCCTTCTTGGTAATATTGCTCTTACAAGCAATAAAATAGCATAAACGGCATCATTTTCCCTCCTGGACTTGTAAATTAATACAGAACACGACATTGTTCTAAATTACTTGATACCTCAAAGTATTAATAACAACAGGTTAAAATATCATAACACTTTTAAAAGCTTTTATGAACTTGTAAATCAATAGGGAAAAAATTGTTTTTTCTTGATATCCAAAAATGTTGTTAACATCAAGTTACAATCACATAACACTTTTTGATATTTGGATGAAATTACAAACCCTTCTGAATTCCCATCTAAATAAATGTTACAGCCTTTCATTTGAGAGGAGATATGTCAATAAAGATGCATCAACTTGGGTTGATCATAATGAAACTCCACATCTAGCATAGTGTGTTGTGTATGGTTACAAAGAAGGATGAGTTCTGGTAATAAATGAAAAACAAATTTTTGAGCTTTCTTATATCAGTTTGGATGAAGGTCATAATTGCAATGTCCCCTGAAAAGAATTCCTTTTTTGAATGCCTCTGTACGTGAAATATGACAAGAAATAGCTAAACGATTTGAATCCAACATTTACCACAATAAATCACCGTATCCACCTATGATTTGATAGTTTATCTAAACTACGCCACCATCAAGAACTTTAAAAACGTCACATTTGTTTGTCAATACCCATTTCTGTGTGCTTTACATGTGATATTTAGCAGGATTGGGCCAATTTCTTTTTTTATTTTGGTCATTCCAAAACATCACAGTATACACCAATTAACATGTAATATGCATCAACCTTTCCCAATGTAAATATTTTATATTGCTTTTATGGATTACCTAAAAGGTTGTTGGTATTTATCTTCAAATCTTCAACAACAAAAAACATTAACTATATCTTACAGACAGTTTCTTTCATAGAAATGTCATGAATAGTACTTGACTTAATAGGTAAGTTTAAGGGGTAAGTTATGGATTCATTTGGGGGTCTCGTTCTGACCCCCTTCATGGGTGGGTGGAGCTGGGGTGAGGGGTGTAATATGGTCACGTTTTACCTCCCCCGAAGATTGGGAATCATTGGGTAGCAGTGGCACTAGCAAAACAACCTCACTGTATCCAAGTCTTCAAGGCATATCAACAGTGACAATTGGAAATTATCTGCTGAGAGTCAAGCAACGTGTGTCCACACACACAAAATTTTATCCTGAAACTCTATAAAGAAACGTTGTATAAAGAATTATCGCATAAAATCCAAGGAGTCCACACACAAGAAACGTTGTATAAAGAATCATCGTATAAATTCCAGGGCGTCCACACACACAAGAAAGTAATCCTGAAACTCTACAGCGAAACGTTGTATATCACTATGTACATGTGTATCAAACACTGAAGAAAGAACAGGGGACACTGAAAGTGCAGAATGTTGCTAGAATTGGAGTAAATATTAGTTTTTAAAAATCACTTAAAATTTGAAGTGTTAATCTTAACTCCAATATGACTTTTATGAATTTTATCAAACATTAGGAGGACCCCCAGCAAGGAAGAATGAAAGGGTCATATGAGTTCATTGTGAAGCACATGAGTTAAAGTGACGTATATCCAGCCACTAACTACAAAAGAACTCTTACCTGTTTTACTCTTCCAATTAATCTTTGAATTTCATTAACAGGTATCCAAGACTTACTACAAACTATGGAGGACCCCCAGCAAAGTTGATTTAAAAGGTCAAAAGGTCATGGTGAAGTGCATTGAGATGAGTACATTCACCACAATGGATCTCCATAAAGGAACTCTACACACTTGAATCTTTGAAGGAGGTGTATGATCAAGATGGAGACAGGTCAATATTGGACTGCTCATCCATCACAGTCAGTTACATGTATGTGATGAGAGCCCCCTAAGAAGGCAAAGTGACAGACCAACAAACCAAATGGCCCTGTTACATCTTCATTAATAGCCAGGTTCGCATGGCAGTCTCTAAACTTAAAGCTTATCAGTACTAGTTTATAGGAGGGATTAGAAGACCGCCCTGCAAGGTCACTGGACAGATGGTTATCTCATAAACTCAGCTCTCAGTTAACATAAGAAAAAGAGGATCATGGGGGACCAATGGTCACCGATTAGGCATTGTTTAATATAGAGAGGGCGCAAGTAGCTACAAGTAGTGCAGTGGGCCTTTAAAGGTAATACAAAGTTTTGGGAAATTTTGAAAATTTGGTGGATAATGATTCTTTAAAATGTTGATGTATTTGGATGCCCCTGTGGATGTATAATAAGCACTAAAAAAATTAGCCCCTAAAACACTTCTGCTTTCGAGAAAAAATGAAAATAAAAATTTATTGGTACTCCCGATAAATTTTGATAAATTTCATTTAGCGCATACTGAAAATTTCAGAATATGTAGTTGTGATATATATCTACCAAACAGGAATAGCTTATCGGTCAAAATTAGTCAAGAAACAATGTTTTATAGCTTAATTAATATCTTGACCTTGAGAGGGCGCTATGCAACATAAAGAGTTTGTTATCAATAATTTCATAATTTTAGACTCGATTTCAACCGGGACAACGATCACTGCATATTGTAGGATCGCATATGTTTCCAATATGTTCATTTGAACCAAATTCATGACCCCATACCAAAACTTTGTATTACCTTTAAGTTTAGCTTGTGATTTTAAACTTCAAGGTTACATTTTAGTCGGGACCATGCAGACACTCTCAAGATTTCTTATCTGTTAGCATATCTTCACTTATTTTGGTGGTGAGGTTTCCTTCAACTCCTTAACAATTTTTTAACTCCCTAAGACCATGTCAAATCACATGAATAATCCATTTCAATTCAATGCATACTACCTTTATAAGCTTCCTTGTTATCAAGCCCCTTGTTTTGGATTATTCTCAAACTGAAGCAAACAAGTATTTCTCATTTGTACTTACAGATTATAGCATGACTCATACCAAGAAGTTACTTGCTCATACTCTTAATCTACTACACTTACATCCTACTCGAAGAAACCTCTTTCTCATATGTCTGCCTTTTTGACGACCTTAATTGTACCTATTCTCAAACACAGCATGTTCGATGAGGATTACTGAAGATCACACAAACTGAAAGGATGTCATTTAAGTATTTGCCCCATCCAGCGCCTAGCTTTAGTGAGGTACACGTACTATGCGGTAACTTAAATTTTAGGTTGTGGTTATAAAAACTTTGAATTTATCTTCTAGTTACAAACTGTGCAAATTCACTCATGGTTATGAAACTTTAAATAAACTCGAAGTCAGAAACCACGCCAGATCTTAGTAAATTGTTTTTTACAACTTTGAGGTTTCGAAAACTTAAAGTTTAAAATAACGACAGTCGATCGTAAACATCGCTTCTGATACCTCAATGAGAACTGATTGCAAGAATGACCCAGACAGATTAGTAACAAGCATTTCTAAATCTGGGACACCAAAGGCGTATTTCTCATCTGCTTAATGAAGGCAGCTGTGACATAATACCCATCTTTTACTCTGACTAATCATAGATCACCTTGCATTATCAGAGTCATCCCACCTCCTTTCAAAAGGGATCTTCCTGACAAGCTGACCGGCTTTCTTGCGCTAATAACGGGATAATCCTTTATCCATTTTTATTAAGGAGGGCAGAAAAGGATGTGCATGGCGGAGTCGGAAACGGACACAAAAGGTGGTTTGTTGAGGTCTGAGGTCTTCATCCCATCCCCTCCTTTGGGACATCATCATCATTGTCCAGCTCAGTTAGATGGATGGAACAGAGGGAAGGAAAAGACGGATAATCCCTTTATTGTCCATTTGAATAAACCTCAATAAAAAGTATGGGTCTTCTGAAGATTTGTCCCGTCAAAGGACTTAAGAACATAAGAAGCCAAAAAGCCTACTGTGTTGTGAACTATTGCCATCCAGGGGTGCCTACTGGTATTCAGCCAAATCCTTGCTCATTTTTCTGCAATCACAAAGTCAGATAATCTATAATTTCTTCTTTTAACATATTTCATACAGGTTTCTCCTCTTGAACATTTACCTTAAGCAAATGAATATAAATGCAAAAATGTAAATGAAATACACTACACTATCTTGTTCAATTTAATATAATGCTCACAATCTCTCATCAGCATTCAAAGTTTTTGTTTAGTTGGCGAAGAGACACGTCCTACACCCTTCATCCAGTTTCAGTATTCTTGCTCAAAATGAAAAGTATGAAGTCATCCTGGTAAACAGATATTTTCTCTGGGGCTCATTTCATCTAAGATATAGGGTTAGGGTTGGGGTTGCACTTGGTTTTAGATGACCATTTTAGAGATAAGGGTTGCAATTGGTTTAGGGCTAGGGTTATAAATAGCTTTTATAATATGTTTAGGGTTGGTTTCAGTTTGGTCCAGGGTTGGAGTTTAGAATTTTTGTTATTGTCGGAAATTGACTGCAGACAACTGTCACTTATCAAAGCATGGGTCATAGAATGGTAGGCCTGCATTTTATGTAAGAGTAGCAATTCCTTCCATTTGCCAAACATGTTGTTATTACGTTCGGCTCACACTCCTTTCAATAAGCTCTTCTCAATAATGAAAGAATTTTAAAGATTAAGCATTTTATTTGCTAATGAAGAAATCCCCTGTGGGATCAACATAATTAATTGCACCCTTATTTCTATGGATGGAATCTCATATAACTGCTCTCTCACCGATAATCTGCAGTAATTCTAATAGACTCTTACAAGTCAATTACTTGGGCTTAGAGGTCTCTTTGAAAGTGTTCATGCAGTATGCACACTATCATCAGACATTTTAAAACCATTTTGCACTGAAACATGGCCCTACTCTTTCTTAGGAAAATGTTTTTGCTTTCCAAAGTAAGTATGAATAACAATTATGAACCCTTATAAAAATGTACAATTCATTTCCAAAGCCCAGACATGTTTAGTTGCATATCCAAGAAAGAAGCTATGTATTAGAATTCTGCAAGAAATCATATGATGGGAGCAAGAAGGGCACTAGTTCTATGATATACAGCTAACAACTAAATTACTCATACTAGCTCTTACCAAGTTTTGTAATTTTTTAAATGTGTGAAAAAATTGGTTTGTCCCACTTTATTCTTTTTGAGAATGTGACATATCAAAGCTAACATCTAAAATTATTCAACCAGTTACACCTTTCATTCCTGAGTTACAAAAAACACAAAAACCATCAAATTTACAAGGGGTATGAATAAGTTAGTAGTTACCTGTAAATTAAGGCGCCTGTGGCTCATAGCTGATAAAATTCATACATTCACTTGTATGAAGTTTATTTGTTCTTATTTTGTGACTGCTTGTTTGTAAGCAACCAGGGGACCTACTGCTTTAAGTCTACTCCGAGGGACTTGATAATGAGGATTAATGCCTTACCGAAGGGCACTAGCTCACTGCTTACTTTTGAACCCGGAACCTCCAAGTTACGAGACCACTGCTCTACCACTGAGACATCAAGCCTCCTCATGAAGTGTGAAGCAGAAGAACTAGATCCTGAAACTCTCTTTATGATGAACTTTCATCTTAGTGCGGAAGAGGTTGATCATCGTGGTTGTATAGTAAGAGTAGTACTAGTAGTTGATCGGTTGTCACAAGAAGAGAGCAAACGAGAGTTGTGACGTTTCGACTGCTAACTGCTAGTTTTCATCAGGCAATGTGGACAATCGCCGCTGCAAGATATTTTGTATCGTGCGCTGCGCTCCGAGGGTGCCGGAACTGCCGCGTTGATATTGGTCAACTTGTACCAAAAGAAAATGAGATGATTAAATTTGATTTTGCTAAGACAAAATAGAAGATTCACCTCTCTCTTCCCTTTTCTGTACTACCGTAAACTTTCTCAATCAATAAACCTTTTGTACTACATCATTATCTCTGTTTTTCTAATACCATTATCTATTTCTGTCCAACATTATTATTCCTTTATTCCCCCCTTCCAAACTGAATTCCATCACATAGCCCATGCCACATTCAGCCTTTTCACACACAGCTAAAATTCTATAAACATGACTAGTATAAACGTGTTTCGAACGTGTTTAAACTAATCACAAGCCTTTCACACACAGAAATTTCGGTGCGATCTTTAATCGTTTTCGTGATTAACTACTGCTCGTAAAATGCGCAGTAGTGCCATTGCGCATTGAAGGTCATGTCACCTCAATCAAAGCGCATGCTCCATCCAGTTTAATCATGTTTAAACACAAATTTCCTTTCACACACAAAATGTCAAGCTCTCTAGATACGAACTTCGTATCTGTAGCCTGCTTTAAGGGGCGTATAGATCGCGACTTTGTATCTATCCCAACATCGTATAACCCATGTTCACACTGGGAAATTTTGTCTTTAATCATGACTAAATTTTCACGATGATTCTAATCATCGCTAGATACGATGAATTTTAGCTGTGTGTGAAAAGGCTGTAGGTCCCAACATGACCATATGTCTGTATGTCATCACATCTTGGGTTTCTATAGACCTCTTGTCTATCCATCACTCCATAATTCCAGGAGACGTGACTGATTTATGCACAATCTCTCCTAAAATGAAGCCTAATTTCACCAATTTTTAGCATTAAAAGGAAGGGGGGTTTGGTCTGAAACTCTGATTTCTTTGAAACAAGTTAAAGACGAACCCTACAGAGTTTTCCTGTTTTCTACATCACGGTTCACTCAAATAGCAGACTTCGTGGCATTTACCTATTCATATGTGTACAAATCTTGCATGCAGCAAAACTCTTTGCACACTTCGAAACAGAGAGATTAATGTTCAGGTGAGAAATTAATAATGATGAATTTTCATTATGGGGTGGTTCTTCTGAAGTTGCAGAGGGTGTGCACATAACATAAGACTTGTCCGTGGTTAAAGTCCACAATTAATACAGATAATATCTCTTATTAATGACAGAATGGTGTCTGCAAAAGAACCCATGAGTGTATGTCTTTAATATATTGTTCTATAGAATGTGCCCAGCATGCTATCATATGTGTAGGATTTCTAGGTTCATTATCCTAGAGCAGTTCTGTTGCCTCATAATGAGACGTTGTACTTTTGAGAAACCTCAGAAATCCTCTACATGCTCATCGTGATAATGGGATTTGTGTTAAAAGGATGCAACTGCATGAGCTAATCTTTTACGAATTCTGGTTTATAGAGCATGAAGATTTTGTTTCCTCATAGGACAGCGTTCTTTTAGGAAACCTCCAAAATGCTCCTCCTCTTCATTTGAAGGGATTACATTTACCTGAGCTTTGAGCCGATATTTCTATGTAGCTAAAAGGTGTGCATCGTATATCATTCATGTGTCAGATATTGCAAAGGCATTCATGTTCCATTTAAATTGTCTTATAAAGATTTATCCAATATATCATTTCAAGTTTTGAGCTCATGTCTGATCATATTGGCATTAGTGAATATACTTTATAGTAATGGGTCTTACATCTGTGAATGTTTATTAAAAAATATGGACTATTCTTATTGTGAATAATCAGAGTACACAATACCCCCAGGAAAGTCAAATACTGTCAAATACTTTCTTGTAATTCATGCACTTTAATATCAATGTCCTGCCTACAACAACAACAACAAAGATACATTACATGATTACACATGACTCTTTATCAATTAAGTTAATCAGCACTTGAAGTTCAAGGTGGTAAGGGAAATTAACGTTTGTTAGGAAGCAAGGCACTAACATTTTATTTTAAATATTTCAGACATTTTCTTGCAGGAAATCAAACTAGAAGAAATTAGGTTATATTTCCTGCCAATATTGTAGTTTATTAAGTCTCAATATAAGATCAAATGACTTCATGGATGGTGGACGAAAATGAGGTGGTCACTGTAAGATCAGTATCCCTTTCTATATAACATAGTTGATAGGCTCCCATATAACATGATTACAATGTATAACTGACTAGTTACCATGGATACATTTACAATATGTTTAAAACTCTAAGTTAGACTTCTAACATAGAATATAATTATTCAATTTCATTCAGGAAGGTCAAAAAAAGAGTCAGAAGTCAGGGTTAAATCACCTCCCCATAGAGGCAAGAACATTCAAACTGGTAACAAAAGTTAGACTTTTAGCAGCGCCATACCACCCTGTGTCAATCGAAGACCCGGGGTGCTCTGAAATGATTAATTTGTTTGTATAATTGTGCTTCTAATTCTAAATAATATAGATGGAACATTCCTACACCTTTTAAACCAATTGTCATTTGTCAACATTGCATATAATTCTGTACTTGGTGTTGAATGGTCAGAAAGGGTAGGGTTCATACAATTGTGGACAGCTCTACTTATTTTCTCTAACAAGCTCTCCTAGCCTAGGTTTGACCCCAATATCTACATTCTTGTCTGCTGATGTCTCCTACTCTTGAGGATTGGAAGAAAATCCCCTCATCCTCTCTCCCCCCCAAACAGACCCATTCACATCTTCCAAGGAATCAAAAATATTCAAAGTAGACCTCTTAGTTTCCTCAAATTATCACCAACATTCAAATAAAAAAGAAGGCAGAAGAATGGAAGAAAAGAAGAGGGGTCATACAAAATGGTAGGGTTAGGAGAAGAAGATCGGACAGAAAATATCCTAACATCTAAATGCTCATCTATGGAATATTATCATACAGAAAGTGTAGTTTCTACATCTCTTCTAACCAACCAAATGTGAAAGGGGCCTACAATTTTCTTTCAGTTAAAAGCATCAACTCTAACCCAAAAAGGGGGTCCCTAGCCAGCAGCTCAGGGGGACTACCAACTGTATCTCATCACTATCATGTTAGACTTGAGAGATACCATGTCAGAGAGTGCATCTCTACATCAGGGAGAAGGTTGTACAACACAATTAACTAATCATGTGAAGACAGTCTTCTAGAGTCACTCAGCCCCCTTCCACAACCAACAAACTACACCAAGTAGGGGGTCAGCAAGCCAGCTGCTAATGCCACAAACTACAAAACTCCATCTCATCACTCTGATATTGGACTTGGAATACCACATCAGGGAACTGATCATTGGGTACAACTACCAGACATCAGATCAACTTTAAATTTTTCATTCCGGTGTTTCGTCGGTTGCTACCATAAAAAAAAAAAAAAATCAACTTTGGAGTGTGGTGCTTTTAAATGCCGGCAGAAATTTCAATGATTTTTGCAGTGTAGTTAATTGCCTGCTCTCAAAACATCAGTAAATGATTCCAGGTTTTGGTCAAATGACACATATCGTTCCTGTTTTCACGAAGTGACGGTAGCGAGGAAAATCTGCATGCAAATTGTATGCCATTTTCGATACTCCTCGCTTCCGTATTATCGCATGCAGATCAGCTCATGTCACGCATGTGTATTACTCCCTAAGAAACAGAATACGCAAACACAAACGCTTTCTTATAGGTTTTTCCAGTGTAAATGGCAGTCCCCCAAATCAATGATTTTTAAAAATAGTATTCTGGGCTGTATAAATGGGCCTATTCCCTGCTGAAAAGTACACCACATGAAGTTGGCATTTCCAAGTAATCCTGAAACCGTATTCAGTGTCAAAACCCCAAATAGTTAAGTTTGCATGTTGAGGTATGTGGATGGCCTCTAGCAAGCAGTCATGACTTTCACCCTTAATCAAATAATTGAATTACGAGAGAAAACCAGTGAAAATCTAGACTGCTTCAGAAATGTAAGAAGTTCGGAAAAGGGAACAAACAGAAGGTCGAAGTGACAGATATATTGAATGTTGCGAGTCAGAAGGGCAGTAACTCTGTGATGAAGCTTACATTTATAATGCGCCTAATACTTTGTTTCTAGACGCAGCACATATTATTACCCGGTCATCGGATTCAGGCTTACCCGCAGCACAATGTATGCACATTTTTCCCTTGCTGATCCAACCACATTAACTTTTGCATCCTACCAGGTACCCATTTAACACCTGGGTGGAGAGTGGCAAATGTAGATCAATGTCTTGCCAAAGGACATATTCCAAAAAAAAACAAATGATTATAATACAGCAACCTGGAAAGATTACTGGAGGCACAGAATGCTTTCCTGTCATCATGCCAAAGGTCTGGAACACCAATGCTGTAGACTAGGCTCAACCACACCAGTCACCTTGGATGATGCTATAAGAGTCAAAGAGAGTCTGCACACCCAGACTATGTATCACCTGCAAGTTGGAGAAGCTAGCTAGCTGCAGACATTACACTTGCTTGTGTCTGGCAATCACAGAGTCAAGGGTATCAGGTAGCCTATTTAAAAGGTCATCCCAGGTCACCAAGGTCAAATGGAGGTCATGTCAGGACAAGCTGGGTCATGGGTCAGACTAAAGTATGCAGTTATCTCTTAGGGCTGCAGGAGCTGCACAGGTATGTCACATTCCAGTATTATGAAGATAGAGAGAGGATAAGGCTTGGAAATCAATACTCTGTGACCAGGTTTTGGACTAGTCTAGGATTAAAATCAAGGATTTTGAAGAGAGACTGGGTGAAAAGAATGCCTTCTGCTGTAATCTAGACAAAACAAGCGCTGGAGCAACCTAAAACATATCAAAGAATTATTATAGCAAAGTAGGGTCTGTATCATATATGTATATAGACCCTACAAAGGCTATATCTACTAGAAGGACTATGTACATGCAGGGAGGTGATATGGTTGAAGATTATAGCAGGTACTAATACATATCCTAATAATTCATTAGCGACATACTTTATTTTTATGAAATAGATATTAACTTCAGCAAGATATGATAAAGAATTACTTTCTAGTAAGATGCCCAAATTTTATCATTAAATGTTAAGAGCTTCTTCATACGGTACATTTTAGCAAAATTGATCAAAAGAATGTTTACACATACATAAATCAATCAGCAAAAAAAAAAAAAAAGAAAAGAATTCTAGTAATTTTAGAATTTGATTCTAACTTCAGTTTTTGGTTATCAAAATAATGAAACTGTATGGTATATATAGGTATGAAAGCTCAAGAATTTTCAATATTGGGAGTAAAATGAGGGAAAACTGTTTCATTTGTCATTCTTATATTTGATTGATGTGCCGGAAAGTCATAAGTTCCTGCATCCAGGCACCGTGTCAAAACAGAGTACAAGCATGGTCGAATGCTGCTCTCAACCGCAACGCCTCTCTGTCCCACACCAGGTAGAGATTCCCACGGACCCACACAAGAGCACAATTAGCACCTGCTTTTAACAGGTGGAATGAACGCACCACGAAGCATATCAACCACCGAATAGCTCACATCGATGGTGACCAATGGTCTTTCATTCTCTTCTAAAACAATTGCATTATGGACTGTGGAGTGTTTGATAGAAGTGATGATCCGTGGTATGCCTTTACATGCTGATGAGCATGATTTGTGGCAGGTCCCGCTCTGCAAGCAGGGTTCATTACAAAGACCCTACTTTCTATTTCCCTTATAAAATAAAATATTTATTAAAAAAAAATTAAAACTGCAAGGATTGTGCTACAACAATTGTGAGATATGATATTACAGTTAAACCTGTCTAAAGCGACCGCCCGAGGGAAACACAAAATGTGGCCTTTGAAGACAGGTGGTCTTTGTAGACAGGTGGTCACTAAAGCAGGTTTGAATGTATCCTGCACTGTGTAGGTCACAGTCACTCACAGAGAGTACCGGTGCCATCTACAAAATTCAAAAGCAGACTCCCTGAAACTGAATAGGCTGAATATAATTTCCTCTCTTCTTTGCCCCTTTCCAAATAAAAATATATCCATCCCAAAACATGTTTTGTCAAAAGGATATCTTTATTTGGCTTCTACTACGCTAGCTTGTTTAGTCTAATTAGGCCTAATAGGCACCTGGTTACCCCAATTCTCAAGTCTATTTACAAAGAAAATAACAACACAATTGGATTCATAAATATCATTCCTAGTCGTGTATATCACAGATATCCCAATCTATTCATAAAAGGATCCCTGTTTAGTCTCCAGAGTACTCCAGGGAACTTCGCTCCACTGAATCCCCGATCCCTCGCTTTCCGCAACCCAATTCATCCCTGGTCGTTGAGGACAAACGAAACAAACCCCTGAAGTCTCGGCCAATATCTATTCAAGCCTCCCTTGCCATTAATAGGTCTAGAATCATTCATAAAGTTTGTCCATTCATAGATTCATTCATAATAAATGCCTGGGTGTGACTGTCTGTCTGTCTGGGAGTCGACTGAGACCGAGGAGAGACCCATGTATGCCAAATATTATTCTTATCTGATGCAGGCATTGTTCGGATTGATACACAATTTCCTGTTGCTTGAATAGATACCAAATCCTTGTGGAATTTTCATGAAATAGCTGCATTTCACTAGCAGATGTGGCTTCTATACAAACATCTAAACAGCACAACACTCCAAAATGAAAATTATTTTCTAGTGAAGGATTACAAAAAAATAAAATTCTCTGTCATACATAGATATTTTACGGAAATTCATATAGAAAAAATATATTGGGGGTAATTAGACTTCAAAAGATTGTTGGCACACATTTGTGTATTACATGAAAAAAATACCCTAATGATACAGATTATGTACATTTTTTATAAACTGTGATCTAATAAAATAATACAGAAAACAAAAAAATAACAACACCCCCCCCCCCCACTTAATTATTTTACCTGTCACATCTGTTTGACTGTAGTTGCTATGGAGACCATGATACAAACAAGATTGTAAGCTGAAGATGGGGGTGATCGATGTCTTTAATCATGGAAGCAAACAAATCGTCATCCATTATGTAACATGGCTTAAAATATGTCTGTCTCAATATATGGCTTAATTAATTCACATCTAGACTAAGTTCATTGAGACATTGAAGTACTATATGTGAATCATGTGATAAAAATACATAAGATCATGCCAATTTTAATGTTTTAATGCTTTTAGGACAAAAGAATTTGTTAGATTACTCTGTCTTTATAAAGAGTAGCTCTGTATCATTTGAAATGAATTAAAGCATACAATTGATATACCCCACACAAAAAACACAAAATATTGATGAAAACAAACACGAAATATCGACGACATCAAATACATTTCTTTATTTTTTGGAAGAATTCATGAGGAAGGACACAATTGGTGCATGACTTTGGTGTATTAAGTGTCTTCTTATGATAAATGCAGAGTAAGTTATATTTGAGTTGTACCTCCATTTGACCTTCATGTGTCTTTGACCTTGACATCTATCTCTATGATAACATACACAATGTATACATCTATCATGGATCTATAATGTAAATATCATGACATGTTATTACAATCAGTTAAAAAGTAAATCATATTTTACAAGACATACATGTATTGAGGCAAATACAAAGGTATGAAAAATAGCCCTTGATGTAAAAACAACATAAATAACCAGCAGTTATCATTCTCTTCTGCCCATCATAATTCTCTGTTTAAGCACTGCAGACATAAACCAAATTTATGCTATCCTTCTAAGGGTCTGCTAGGACTCGGGAGCCAAAAGGACATTAACGACAGCTCTCACACATGGTTAATACCCTTATGACTCTAAGCTGATGGTTAAGAAGATTTAGATGTCCAAGTATGTTATGATGGAGTGTGATGTGAGAAAATAAGCAAGTGATAAATCAGGTGGTGGTGTTGGTACCCCCACCCCCCCCCTGACTCCTATCAAGTGAATATATGATGTAAACTTGGCCAGGGGCGACAGATATGATCCTTTACTGAAATAGGCTTTGCACTTGGAAGATAAATTGAAATGACATACTCATCACCTAGATGTGAAATATCAACTCTGATAATAAAAAATATTTCATTAAAGCATCGTAATTTTTTTATATGGAAATACATGACACAACACTGTACATGTACATTATACTAATTCTTGAACACATTGTATCTTTTTTGTTTTCATTTTTTCTTACTGCTTTCCCTTTTAATCTACCAATCTTTTCCCCAATCTTTTTCTTTTCTTTGATAACTGTGATAATCTTGTCTTTGTCAATCTCTTGTTTGCTTCAAATCAGCAAAATTCACATGATCATTTCAATAAAATATTCTCTTTCTTACTCACTTCACCATCTTTGATACAAGATATGATGATACTTCAAGTATGCCTTCTCACCACTTTCAACCATTTAGGCCTCTTAGCGTTTGCCTTCCAAGAACAAGAAAGAGTTTTTGTGTGTCTGTTTGTGTGCTTTGTTTTCCATTCTTTGATTCTACGGGAAATATTGTATCAAAACTGTTTTCTCCCTACTAATTCGAATCAGCTTAGAGTGGATGCCATCAGGGAGGTGAGCAGACGATAGCCAGACTGATGACAGCCCCAGCATGCAGCAGGCTTCTTAGTTTTCCCACAACTCCTTTCTATCAAAACTATCTAGACCCCGCATCATCATCCTTTCTTTTCTCTCTATTTCTCTCCTTCTCCTCCTCCGCTATCCTTAATCTATTATCTCCTGTATCTTTTTTTTTTCTCTCTCTCTATCCATCTCTCTTTCTCTCTCTCTCTCTCTATCCACCTCTCTTTCTCTATCTCCTTCTCTCTCTGTGTCTCTTTCTCGCTTGCCTTCATCTCCCTTTCTCTCTTCCTCATTGCTTGCTCATTCTCTCCTACCCTGACTCCACTGATAGAGAGCATGTATCAACACTCAACTACATATTTGTCCAATACCTCCTGGCATATTTGTATACAAATGTAATCAAATGAGGAATCTAGGCTCTTTCTGCCTCAATTTATGCTATATTTTTTACACTCTTGTCTTTCAAGTGATTACTTTTTTCCCCTCTGTTTTGTCTGTTATCCATAGGCCTGCTTCACTCTCTCGAGATTGCCAAATATCCAGCTATTTGAACTATCCCAATCGCAAACTATCCAGCTAATTTGCGTCCTCATTAGACCGAAGTAGCAATTAGAAGGATATTTGGTCAGGATCGTCATCCCAAGATATCTTGGGATAGTTTGCAAAATATCCTACTATTTGGCAAAATATCCAGCTATTTGTCCCGTGCATCTTCACTAGACTGAAGATTCGCAATACACGCTAACGCTGAGCAAAATATCGGAGCTAATTTCTCAAGGTCAAGTTTCAAGTTGCGAGGTTGAATCTCGAGATTTGTTACTTCGGGATTATTTCCCAAACAGCGGGCTATTTGGCAATCTCGAGATGATGAAGACACGCCTAATGCGAGAGCTTTTTTTTAAAATGTGAATTGTCTTGATTTTTTAAATTAAAGATGCATTACATTTTAATTGTGTCTAGGAATGTTCTAATCTTCTAGTTCTAACCAGGAGCTTTCAGTTTCTTGTCCATAAATTGCCCCCTTGTCATGGTTCTTGATGAAGGAATGGATCTATTTCATAGAGGCGTGTACAAAAGCATGTGTCTGATAATATATCGAATGCACAGGTAAAATAATTATTATTTTTCTGAGAAAACGGCAATTTATGGAATTTACAGTACACAACGTATAGGAGAGCAGCTCTCATGTGACGTCACAAAATTAAAACTTTAAAAATTCATAACTTTTGTATCCTTTGTCGGATTTTCGTCAAACCTTCACTGATATGTTTCTCTTACTGTTCTGCTTTTATCAAAAACAACTTAAGTTCAGGGTGGACTTTCCCTTTAAGGAGATTTCAGAAGAAGTACTACGGTAGTACTTCTTCTGAGTCAGTCAGGGATACTAATGTTGAATCCAGGTTGTTCCATGCTCTGGTTGTGCTTGGAAGGCCAACATGAGTAAGCCACAGAAATGGACTTCTTAAAAGTTTCTGGTTCTACAATTGTTCACCAGAAAGGAAAGTGCAGAACCCTCTTGTCTTGATTCTTTTTACAGCTAACATGCAGTAACCAAATGAAACTTATCTCAAAGTGCTTTTTCCCTAACAAATGCTCATCAAATCATCCTGTCCCATCCTTTCTGATCATATCAATTTTGTCAGCCTAAACATGACAAGAACAATTGCTTATAAAGATCAACATCCTTTGATCCAAGGGTGTCATTACCTAATTGACTCCAGGGAGTGGTACCACTTAGAGGTAATTAGTGACACAAAGGTGACTATAACCACACCTCTTACTTCAAAAGAATATTCTATTAGTTAAGTTCATATAAGTTACATAATAATGGAAGGAGAAGAGAGACAATTAAATAAAGATATTGGCGCCATCAAGATATCTATGAACAAGCAAAAGAAACGATTGTTTGACCTTGTTTCCTGTTGATCATAAAGCAAAGTGCATGGGCCTAGCAAGAGGGTGAAAATATATACAACCAAAAACCAAAAAACCAAAAACCAAAAACCAAAATAAAAAAATTCTTGGGGTTGACTGCTATATTCAGGCCTTTCAGGCTTTTTCAATTGTTTATGAGCATTGAATGACTTTGGTCTATATTTCAATGCATCAATTCCTTTTTGTGGTCTCAAAATATATGATGTGCGGCAAAATATTCTATTGAAAAGTAGAACCCCAAACCTTGACCATCAGTATGGTATACTGGTAACAATGAGTGCCCTGTCTGTTTGGAAACTGGAGCCAAAAAGGCAATAACACTGTGTGAAGGTATATGGGTTAATGCCCTTCTGGCTCCACTAAAACAGACATTGACTTTATTTGTAGTAAACTGAACTTTTCCATTTTCCACCCCCCCCCCTTTTCCCCCTCCCTCCTCTTCCCCTTCAAACTAACATCTTGTCCAGGGAATCTTTTTTGTGTACACATCACACCAAACACTGCTGGAAATAAAGGGGAGGAGGCAAGCCAGCACTTTTGCAAAGAATATTGATTTTACCCCACAATTCTATACTAGAATTACCCAATAAGAGTGCTATTATATCTATTTAAAACCTGGTCTATAACATATTCAATACTCATTTAAAGATATGTAAAGTTCATTCAACTCAAACCTCACTGGGGGTACCCTGTACATATTTTATTGGAGGAGATTCAGTGGTGCGTTAACACTGTTTATACCATTGGCTTGTAGCCTATTTTCTTTGGTACACAAAAGCAACATTGATTTTGTTGCATGTGAATGGGGCTGATGATCCTCAAGGCTAGTCAGTCAGTCAGTCAGTCAGTCGATATGAGATGTGAAATGGAGATGTAGGACAAGGAGTTGTATTGCTCTTTCATTAAAGGTATTACAAAGTTTGGGGAAATTTGGAAAAATGGGTGGATAGTGATTCTTTACAATTTTGATATATTTGGATACCCATGTGGATGTATCAAAAGTACTAAAAAAAAATAGACCCTAAAACACTTCTGCTTTCGAGAAAAATTGAACATAAAGATTTATCGGTACTCCCGATAAATGTTGATAAATTTCAAAAAGCTCCTACGGCCGTACAATGGTAGCTGCGACCATGAAAATCTCAGAATATGTAGTTGGGGTATATAATTTCCGAAAGGGAATAGCTGATCGGTCGATTTTAGTCAATAAACATTGTTTTATAGCTTAATTAATATCTTGACCATGAGAGGGAGCTATTCTAACATAACGTGTTTATTATTTACAATTTCATAACTTTAGAGTAGATTTCAACCGCGACAACGATCACTGAATAATATAGGATCGCATATGCTTCGGATATGTTCATTTGAACCAAATTCATGACCCCATACCAAAACTTTGTATTACCTTTAAATGTAAGACAAGCTTGACTGCCATTACCATGTTAATTGTAATTTGTATTTTTAGTAGTGAAAATCATATCTACTAAGTAGCCATACTTACCTATACCAAGAAGTTACTAGCTAGTAACTTCTTGCCTACCGGTACACCACTAATATCGGGGTAAACTAAGGGAAGAGCATTAATGGTATAGGTAAGTATGGCTGATGCCTTTGAAATGTGCTCCTACAGGAGGCTGTTGCAGGTGTCATGGAAAGATAAAAAGACAAATGTGTGGGTCCTGGAAAAGATTGGAACAGACTTGACCATCAGAAGGGGAATCATGGAAAGAAAACTAAACTATTTTGGGCACATTGTTAGGAGATCTGAAGGTGTTGAGAAGCAAATACTGCAAGGAGCAGTCGAAGGCAAACGGGGTAGAGGCCAGGCACCAATATCTTGGACTGATGATATCAAGAAAGTGTCTGGACAAGGAATGAAAGGTGCAACACAAATGGCAGGTGAAAGAGTTGCATGGCGTGCTCTCGTGAAGAACCAGCAACGCTTTACAGCGCCACCTGAAGTTGATGATGATCATTATCTGTTTGGAGTTAGAAAGGCATTAACTTTGTGTAAAATGATGAATTAATTCCCTTCTGACTCCAAACAGACAAATTATTATAAAAGAACAACAGAAGTTGTTTACATGTGTAGACATTGTGTATTCTATAATCACAATGATGATTCCCTACAAAAATGACAATGATATTTGGGTTCATACATTATTGCTCCNAAAAATGACAATGATATTTGGGTTCATACATTATTGCTCCCGTAAAGACAATACATCTGAATTTGATTTGGATTGCTTGCCATCTGCCCAAGTCATTCCTCAAGGCCTGGTAACACAGAGGGGACGCATGCGGGACGCACGGCCTGCACATGGAAAATTTCCCATTTTGGCCAGTGCGTTGTCGTTCGCTAGGCGTGCGTCATCACTCGTTACTCGTTCGTCGAGCGCGCTGGACTAACGCTGGACCAGCGCTATGCATTCGTCGTCATTCGCTGTGTGCGTCGTGATTTTTTGAGCATGCTCAAAAATGTGCGTGGAGCTCGACGCATGAATGTACACGCCAAAGGCACGCAAGACGTGCGTCGAGCGCGCTAGACCAGCGCCAGACATACGCGGGGCACACGCCCTGTATACGCACAGCGCGCTAGCTACATGCTGTGCATTTTGTGTCAGCTCGCTAGCTTTTCCAAAATCATGACAAAATTTAGGCATGCACACAGCCTTTTCCGATTTCTAATGCGCTGGCCGTGCGTCGTAGAACGCGGTGCATGCGTGGACCATTCGTCCAGCGCGCTAGCAACACGCTGTGCATCCGTGGAAGTTATTGTCATGTGCGCTATGGGTACGGTCTGTATGCGTACTGTATGTGCCCTGTATGCGCTCAGCGCGCTAGCAACACGCTATGCATTTGGTGTCAAAAGTTGGGAGCACGACAACGCACTGGACAAAATTGCAAATTTCCCATGCGCTGGCCATGCGTTCCCCATGCGTCCTCCCTGTGTGACCGGGCCTTAAAGGAACCAATCTACTATACACCTGGATGGAGAGTGGCATAAACAAACCAATTACTCATCAAAGACTATGTAATTGAATAGGGTGGATCATCATACTATTTCCATTCACTGATAAATGTATCTTATACAATTAAAGCTTATTTAAAGGCCTGAAATTGACTTCTCACTTCTCCTGTACTTGATATCACCTTTCCACTGCCACCTCTTAAGTGGATGTCTACTGTATATACATGCACTAACACCTGCCCAAAGGCAGATCTATTTCATTTGTCAACTAATTACAGCACATTAAAAAATCAATCACAAGCCCAATTGGTCATGGCATTTCGGTTCAACTTCTTGCAATGTGAAGTAAACATGGTGGCCTATTATGTACCTTGCATTTTTTACAGCGAGTAGCAATGCTGTCGGGCTATTAGCTTTTGTACCAAAACCCAGTCAAGGGTAACCAAAATAAAGGTATCTAAAATCTACAAGTATAAGCCCATTTAAACAGCATAAAAACCATAGTTTGGCACAACGATTTTTGCTTGCAGTGTAATTGCAGCTATTAAAGAACATTTCGTGACAGCTTTAGGGGGAATAGATTTTCTTCGGCAGATTTTTGGAAAAGCAGGAAATAATCGCTTTATTTTGTGAAGTATATTTGTGATGTATGTGGCAGTTTTGGTAGGAAGCATAATCATAAATTTGCCCTCTTCCCATTGTGTATAGGCAACTCCAATCAGTTTGATATCAAAGAAATCACTCACCTGTTTTTTTGTCCCACGTATAGACATTAGTGTGAACGTCAAGGTAGAGAGACCAAGCATGGAGTGCATGCGGAAAAGGGAACAAAACAGAGCAAAGACAAGTTAATCGACTGGAAATGTCTAGGGTTACTGCAGAAAAAAATTCCAAGTTGCCTTGAAATCAAACTGCATTTAAAAAAAAAAAATTTTTAAGGCCTAGGATTATGTTTTGAAGCGCATTTTTGTGCAGAGTAGAGAGTGGGAGAGGAAGTAAAAAGGGATTTTATCAAATTTCATCAACAGTCAACAAAATGTTTGCTATGTACTATGATGAAAAGAAAAGGGAACTCTTGAAATGAATATTTTCAATAATAATAATCATCATAATGTGTTCTACAGCTGGGGTGATAATTTTCCAAAAATCCAAACTACTTTGGAATTACATCAGGAGAGATTTTATATATCTTATGTGATCTTCACTTTGCAAAATCAAGAGTATTATCATCATATACATGTACTTGTAGAGAAACATTAGGCCAAATATTAAAATAAAGAAACATGTTTAGCATCCTGCCTTTTTCAAAAATAGGAAGGAGAAGGCCCTTCCCCCTCCAAATTCTGGTATTTCTTTCGAATTGCCTTTAATATCTTCAACAGTACACTTGTTCTTGACAAAAACAATAACAGATATGACATGGCTGAACAAACAATTCCAACAACATCAATTCATTCTAAACAAAGAATACAACCTTGAAGATAAATAGACATTTGGGTTGGTGGCTACAATACAGGATGTATTACAAAATCTCAGGAAACAATTACAGACTTATCAAAACATGTGATAACAGTTGTGCGCATCAAAACATATCCTTTCTGGTCTCTACAAGAAATGACAAATTTGTATATCTTTCTCATTGATTGATTGTGTAGGAATTCTGCAATTGTTCTTTTCCATTCAAAGGACAATCGCATGAAAAATAGATTATCCACGAGACAGGCCGAGGATTTTTTGAGTCTGTTCTAGAAAGTCAGCCTGTCACAATTTGGAAATCCTAAAGCTCACATGATGACCAATTGGAGTAGGTACATGTACAAGGTCAACTTTCTATTTCTTTTGTTTTAATAAAGTGCAATATAAGTTTGCATTTACAGATTACCATGACCAATTAACCGTTTCATACGTTTACCCTTTTTGCTGAGTTTTTAGCATGGAATAGGTCCATGGTGTTAGTGAGATTAAACAAAATTGAAAAAATACATTCATATTTCACATTTTGGTGTACCAAACTATCATGAATCAGACTTTTGAATAAATATTTCTATGTAATTTACATTTAAGACATTTAACTTCAAAAGGCCTTGAAAACTCTCAATTTTGGAATAACTTTAAAAGTACAGATTGCACTTTTGAAAATGTTAAGCAATCAAGGATAAAGGGGAAGCACATTAAGAGCTCTTTATGTGTTTGACTTTCCGTCCTGTATTGCAGAAAAAAAACATGAGCTTCCATGAAGTGGGAAAGTGCTAACAAGGGAAGAAAACATTTAGAGGAGGAGGAGGAAAACTATGGGGAAACGGAGGGGAACAGGGAGGGGGTAGAGAGAGCAGGGATGGGGTGGAGAGGAGGAGCAGGGAAGAGGGGAGGCAAGATGTAGGAGGGAGAGGGAGGAGGGAGGAGGAGGGTGTGTAGCAGGAGCAGCAGGGGCATATCGATGAGGACAGTTTGGATACGAATCATGAAAAAGTAATAAGTCCCTTACAATACCAAATACTCAAATCCTTTGTAGCATCTACGTGGGTGGTGCGAAACCATAGAAGTGCCTCTTGTCTACAATTTATTTTGGAAAAGAATAAAAGAACCATGGCCCAATGACTAATCATCCTCTCGACTTTATCCCAACCCTTCAGGAAACATTTATCAATAGAGAATTTGAGAGAAAATACAAAGTAGAGAAAAAAGGGGCATTGGACCATTGATAATTCTTAAATAAATAAAACTCTGTTGTAACATACTTTCTTCTTAACTTCTTTGAATAGAATAAATGTGCACTAACCATTGATAATCATCACCCACTTCAGGAAACAATTTGTTAGTAACTCCATGATAAAACACAAATACAGTAATACCTACACCCTCTTGTTCACTTTCTTACTCCTGTACTCTATAGAAAGACCGGGTACCCAGCTGATTTCCTTCGTCTTTACTCAAAGTTCCCCCCATTCACAAAAAAAGACAAAGAACCCTAGGAAAATGTCAGACCGCATCCAATCTCCAATTATCCTACAGGTATATGTTATACTTGGCCTCCCTCCAAAAAAAAACTTCCCTTTTATTCCATAGCCAGACATGCAAGTCATAATACGGAGGAATTCCCCAGCCCAGCCATAGATCCATCCGACCAACCATCCGACATTGCCAACACCAACTAATGGACTCCCATGCTGAGTTTGCTTGCGACCAATTTGTCAAGAAAAATATAGGCACGGCTTAAGTCTATTTACAGTGACATTTTAAGTGGAGTACGCCCTGTACTTTATATTCGGTAAACGTTGTGCTGGGGACAAACTGTAAACCCACCCTATATTTCTGGTAGTAATGGGTAATCTAGATTACAGGTATACCATAACACTGCAACTTTTACAACATCAAAAATTGAATCTGAGCTTATTCATTTCAAACATGGTTACATATGCAAAATCTTTCAAGTTTAATACTTGAGAATTTCTTTTATATTGTCTGAATCTCAGTATTTGGAGAGTTTTGCAATGTGGATGTCAACAAGCATGATCTTACCAAGTCAGACTGTTGTTCACATTAAAGGGAAGTCCATCCTGATATAAAATTGATTTTAATAAAAACAGAAATATGAGAGAACCAATTAATGAAAGTTTGAACAAATCTGATTGAAAATAGGAAAATTATGAATTTTTAAAGTTGTCATCATTGACACACAAACTGGCAACACTGTTATCTTGCAAGGTCCCCTCCGATTTCATAAACTTTCATTTTCTTAGTTATTGATGACGGAATAGATTTGTTTCATACAGGGATTGTAAAAAAAGAAAATTGGCAACAATTGTATTTAGGGTAAATACATGATTGACAAATTTTTCAAGGGAAAATATATACCTTTTTGAAGCTTTTGAGTACAGGGTAAATGAGAGGACCTCACAAGATACGTCACAGAGTTGCCAACTTGTGTTTGATTGATTGCAACTTCATAACTTTCTTATTTTTAACTGTTTTTTTGCCCAAACTTTCATAGAACCTTTTTCTCACATTTTCGTGCTTATATATTGTTATTAAAATCAACTTAATATCAAGGTGGCATCCCCTTTAAATACTCCAAATTGCAATTTTGCAAACCAATCAATCAATTTTTGTTTAAATCATGGTGAGCATTTAACTTGGCATGCATATAGTAAATATAATTAACAACAAGAAAGGAACTAGGCGTTGTGGCGCGCGCCTGTAATCCAGCTAAAAAGTGGAAGTTACAAACTGATTCAGCCGAGGACGCAGGTTCGAAACTGAGTCACGTCTTTCGGATGGTGACGTTTAAAAGTTGGTCCCCAGACGTAAATAATCATATCTGATTGATACACGTCTGTAAAAACCCAATACACACACACACACACACACACACACACACGATGTTCCATTGATGTGAAAATGATTACAGTATGAGGTCATTGACTTGAGGAAAACAAACAAAGATGTATATTCTATTGAGTATTTGACGAACCTGGTGGTTATCAAACTATTAAACCTTTCCTTTCTGTAAATGGTTCTAAACTCCAATCTGATGCCCTTGGGCTTGTTCATAGAGGCCATACAGTAATCCACACAATCTGTGGCTAATTTCAGTCTTTGAATGTTATTGGCAATGCACACAGAACAAGTTTGAAATTAGCAGTTGAATTCAAGGGCCATAACACATCAATCATTATTGAGTTCTATGGGTTAGAATAGTTGCAAGCCTTTTGTGCATTTTTTTATTTTGCTATACAATTTTTTCATTTGCAAACCAATTGATAATGAATTGATTATAATTTGTATTTAAAAAAAAAAATGAGATTAGGATTTTGCATTGATAAGAAGCTCTTTCATATCCAAATCCTTTAACAGACTAGAAACTGTCTTTCAACATATAGGAATTGTCTGTTTGATTTGGAAATGTTTATAGGCCTGATATGAGACAAGTCAAAAGCCCATTCATTATCCGGACATGTGGATATCACAAAAGGGAGTCAGATTTTGATCAGAAAATCCCAAAATATCCCTCCTCATTCATCCATCCAAAATAAGGTTCATTTTCAGCAATGTCATAGACCTGACCCTAAATTTGCCCTCCACTGAACGGTTAATCCGATCGATACGGAGAGCAAGAACCCCTTTACACTCTGATTCTTATCTCCAGTAGACTCATTTATCAATCCCAACCTCAAACAGGATGAGCTATCAACAGGATCATATCAGATAAGAGAACATTCATTCACAAGCTCTGATGCCATTATTGTAAAAAGTGTCAAAAATGCCTCAAATTCTAAGTAAAAGCATTAAAAACAGGACAATGGTAGACTTTTGAAGGGCGTTTAAAACTCAAAATAGAGCTAATAATAATAATTATAATAATAACCTGTTTTTTTATATAGCGCTCAATAAACCGATCCAACGATGTGCCTAAGCACTTTACAGATATATTATTACCCCGGTCGTCGGATTCAGGCTTATCCGCACACAATGTGTGCACATTTTCCACTCCCTGGGGAGCCTTCCAGCCAGTCGCCATTTTACAGGCGCACACTTCCTCGTCCAACCACATGAACGTTCACATCCTACCGCTTCTGGCTCCTAAAAGGTGATATTCTCTTTTACATCCAGACCCCAAAATACAAAACAGTATTGTTTGTATCCATGTGTTGTTTGCAAGCTTGAAACAAGGGCTTCATGCATGGAAACCAATGTCATTACAAATCCCCTGCAAAAAAAGAAAAAAAGTTAATGTTGATACAGCATAATAGTAACATTAATGTCACAAGGTTTTCAGCATACGGGCCTACCACCAACGTCTTCAACTGTACTTACTCCTGTAGGCTTGAATATTTCCTCTGGCATATCAGAGTACAGATATATTAGTTAATCAAATTAATCTAAATCCAATTAAGATTAGCATATCTCAATCTGCTATCTCTAGCTCTTGGTCTGCCTATTGATCTATTTGAACAACTTCTATCAATGTGCCTGTGTTTCATTCTTTCTTGTGGATGATAAGAACCATCAATTTATCCTTTTCCCCTCCGACTATAATCATGATTACATAGGTCACTTGTTCAACTATTGTCAAAACAATATAAGAACATTACGCTCATCCTATTGACTGCATTTTCAGTTCGGCTCCCATAGCCAATCAACTGAACAATATTGAATTCATAGCATTTATTCCAATCAACTGTTTTAATAACTGCTCCTTAATTAAATCAATCAATCAATCAATCAATCAATCAATCAATCAATCAATCAATCTATCATCCAGCCAGTCAGTCAGTCTTCTCACCAATCAATCAATTATCCAACAAACTCATTAACTAATCAACATATCTATCAATTAATCCACAAATCATCCAACATTGTTATCCATTAGGTCTACATATCACTCCCTTCCTTCCCAATAACGACCCCCCCCCCTCTCTCTGTCCTCTCCCATTAACCCTTCACCCCTCTCCCAAATTATTCACCCAAAGTATAGCTCAAAGTAGAACACAACTGTCAACAAGAGGTTTCAGTTTGCTTTGAGATTACCCCTCAGTATGTAAAGCATTCTTTTGCCTGCCTCTACACTTATTTGTCAATTTGGAAACTGTTTAAATCTTGTGTAGGTGGGTACCTAGCTATCTCTTGTCCAAAACCAATATTTATCTGGCGTGGGATTTTATAACCTGTTTTTCTTTCACTCTACCCCTTTTTCTCTTTCTTTTTGGGGACCTCGTAGCCTGCCTACTCGTTTCGTCGGCATGTGTAGGCAGCTAGAAATATGTTATATAAACCATTTTCATGCTCTGTTGGTTGATGAAAACATTCTTCCTTTGATCTCTACAGACAGCTGTAGAGAAGAAAGACAAAATTGTAAATGAAATATTTTGAACAAAGTACCTCAAATATACATGGCCCATATATTATGCTTTGACTACAATACACTCCATGTGTGAGAATCGTGTGACAATTAATACTACAACTACAAAAGACATATTCTACTTCCCAAATACTGAATTGTGCTCTTTTAAGATCAGTTGATGCCAATTACAGTCAGTTAGATAGATAATAATCATCACAATTCAAAGATAACAACAAAGTATCATTCTAATAGCCAATAAAGTAAACTGATGATGTACTTGACAATGAAGTCCACATTCTTTTCTCAGTTGACCTAGCACACTCTTGCTTGGAATGTT
>BEXV01001179.1:114900-130949 GCA_003118195.1 Hemicentrotus pulcherrimus | reverse complement strand
ATGATGTAACAAGGGGAATGAGATCTGGAGGTTTTTCGGTGGAGCTTAGCAAATTTGAAAAACAAACATTAAAAAAAATATTGAAAAATCTATGTAACAAATTCAGAAGTTGACATATCAAAATATGAGATGTATGCAGGACTGCACACCAACAGGAAAACACTTGTATTTCGGCCCTTTGTATGTCATGTGCCCTTTAAAGCGTTTCACAAACACCGCTAGAATCTATATTTCAAAGACCCCACACCCCGTTTATTTAGATTGATGAAGTACTGTCGCCCATTAAGTTGGAATACTCTCTTCATGAAATGATCAATGTAAAGAGTCATACACACTGTTCAATTTAATTCTGAGAAGATATAATCTCTATCGAGAATAAACCATATTGTCACAATCATAACGTGAAAAGACGGGTAAGAAAAGATGTAATTCAACTTCATGGGCAAATTGAAGTAAATGTGTCGCTCATTCGTGAGTGAAGGCTGAAGGATTTTCAGCATTGTGTTCTGTAAATATAATGAAACATTATCATAATAATTAAATGATTTCATGTGTTTCATCTGAATTATTCGCTCAATATGCTATGTACTTCTCCTGTGAACCTGATTTGTCTCATTGTTTTTGGTGGTAGTGCATTCAGTTCTATAGGACTAATTTTGTGATATTTATTACGATATAATACATGCAATCGATAACATCCCGTGATTTAAAAAGCATGACAAATGTTTTTGTTGTGTTTATAATAAACTATTATTTTCCTATCCAATTTAATAGGTTTTGATTTTTAAACGTATCGGCGATACCTATAGTACCTCCCTCTCCATTCCTCTCTCCTTCTTATCCTCTCCACCCTATCTTCCTTCTTCTATTATCTCCCTCCTCCCTTTCTCAATCACCCAGCCACCACCACCACCACCATCACCACCACCATCACAATCACCACTACCACCACCATCACAATCACAATCACCACTACAACCACCATCACAATCACCAACACTATCACCATCACCATCACATTCACCATCACAATCACCACCACCATCACAATCAACATCACCATCACCATCACAATCACCACCACCAACATCACCAACACCATCACAATCACCATCGCCATCACAATCATCACCACCATCACCATCACCATCACAATCAATATCACCACCACCATCACAATCAACATCACCACCACCATCACAATCAACATCACCACCACCATCACAATCAACATCATCACCACCATCACAATCAACATCACCACCACCATCACAATCAACATCATAATCACCATCACCACCACCATCACAATCAACATCATCACCACCATCATAATCAACATCACCACCACCATCACAATCACCATCACCATCACAATCAACATCACCACCACCATCACAATCACCATCACCATCACAATCAGCATCACCATCACCATCATAATCAACATCACCATCACAATCATAATCAACATCACCACCACCATCACAATCAACATCACCACTACCATCACAATCAACATCACCATCACAATCAGCATCACCATCACCATCATAATCAACATCACCATCACCATCATAATCAACATCACCAACACCATCATAATCAACATCACCACCACCATCACAATCACCATCACCACCACCATCACAATCAGCATCATAATCAACATCACCACCACCATCACAATCAACATCACCACCACCATCACAATCAACATCACCACCACCATCACAATCAACATCACCACCACCATCACCATCACAATCATCATCACCACCACCATCACCTACAACGAGAGGGAGTATCATTTTGGATGACAGTGGTCACACCCATTTGTCAAAATTGACACATTACCACAATTTTTACAACACAAAATAAAATAGACATTCAATCGTATATTGTTCCTTCTCTCGTTTTTCTTCTTTTATTAACAATAAATGATTTTTACACTAAATTGTACAAAACTTAAACCTTATGTCATATTCATGAACTGTTTATACATAATGTGTACATCTTATTGCTGCATTGGTAAACAGATCATGTGATAGATTATCAACAATGAAAAACAAATATTTTCACCATAACTTATGTCTCAAATTTGTCCACTTGCAAAAATCAGTCAAGTTGTCATATACCCTTGTTTAGCACATAAATTCTGACGAAATGGACCATTTAAAACACATACAAAATGAATGAAAAGACTTTCAAAAGATCTAACCAAAAGGCAATTTCAGACTTGTGCATTAACTTTTGAAAGGTGCAGACATAATTTCTATAGGCGGTAAAGTAGGGTAAATTTACTGTAAGTCTTCAAAGTGCATTATGTTATAGTGATTCTTGAGGATTCAAAAATTCAAACATATATAATTAAACAAATTCACGGAATCAATCAATAACCATAGATGGGCCAAACAATGGTATAAAAGTCATGTTCAGAGCTTGTTAGTAAACTCACAAGGATATGAATGTATCACATTTTGATAGTGGGGGATGGGGCAATTTACTTTATCCCCTTCACTTCACTTCACACACATTTTCAAGAAGTATTCAAATTTATATTTTCATCATTCTCTCTTTTTAGTCTATAGTATTCAGCCCGTTATCTACCTTAAAAGCACTAAAGTATATAAGGGCATGTCCCTATTGAGAGATAAAGATAATGAGAACTATAATACAAAAAACATTCCCCAATTGGTCCAGTGAAGATAAGTTTGGAAACCATATTGGATATTGGAGCTGCAATGACACCTGACTGCAAAAAGCATTGCTGCAGGCCCTTGAGCATATTTCAGCGAGACGGGACAGCCAATAACGATATACAACAGCCGTACAAACTTCACAAGACTGATCAGTATAGGATTTATAGGAAAATATATATGTACCATTCTTGTTTTTGATCACATGGGACATTTACTTGGGTCTTAATGAAAGGATATACTCATCACAAGACCATAAAACCTATCCCTTGAGCCATGCCCTCCAAAATGAATCTAGATAAAAGGGACATAAAGCATCTTGACTCTTGAGTATATATCACAATATATACAAAAAACGGGTAGAATACATATGGACATAAAGATGCCTGTTAAGAGCTAGAATGACATTGACTCTATTTCATGATGTGTAAGACAGTACTAAGTTAACGCCCTTCCGCATCTAAGCAGATAGTATTCTTATTATTACTAGTTAGATGATAACATAGATAAACAAAGGGATATGTAAATAGAACATGCAAAATATCATGAATTTAAGAGAAGAATGAGGAAGGAAACAATAAAAGAGAGGAAAAAATAAACCGACAACATATGCAGGGTTGTGATAAAACTAAGAAATTTGACTACAAAGTCCGATGACTTTCTGCACTACTAACACAGAGAAGATGAGTGATGAATTGCACTTTAAAAACTTTCCCAGTAATTTGATTCTCTTATCATCACACCAATAAAATGATTAGGTGTAATTTTCTAAGCACTAGCTCATTAGAACAGATTTCTTTTTATATTTATAAATTTCATGGATATTGAAAATAACTACATTAATACTATCATGAAGAACAAATAAAATGTTTAAAGCATTTTGTAAGTTCTGTCTTGTGGAAATGTTAGTATCTTGAATATATTAGTTTAACAAACCATTTATAAAAGAATATACTGAAAACAAATATACTGTTTTTCTTAAGGTAGGAATATGTATGTATTCAGAATTACACTCCAATCAAATAAATAGTTTTAACAATAACAATCACTTAGCTATGGTGTGAAGTAATAGTAATCCTACATTTTTCTTTGAAATTTAGTATTTCAGATGTCTGTGCCAAGTAAATCTGATTACTGAGAAACTAGACAATTTCACAGCTTGGAAATTGTGCAGGCTGTCAACAATGTCCATTTTGGCAGAAAGAAACTCCTGCAAAATTGAATAAATTACATATTATAATTCAATAATTCTGTGGAATGAAATGTTTGCCTGTATGCAGCACTAATTCTATCTGCGATAGTTTTACGTGACGGCCTCATGCAAACGAGAGTTTATGGTTTCACAGTTTCTTTCACAGAATTAATACAAACTCCTATTTCATACAGCATACACACACAAAAAGAAGAAGATAACGTGTAAGTAATATGGGATATTAGAACAGAATAAATAGGGCCGATACATTCAACTTCATCAAATGACTCTAGACACAGAATAGCAAGTGGCTCTATTTATATAAGTAATGGACTTCTCCTTTGTAGGTACACCTCATAGGCTCATTCTACACATTGTTATCTACTTTCAAATGCAAAATAGGCATACATTTCTCACATATATATATATATATATATATATATGTATATATATATATATAAAATTTATAAATTTGCATAATATGTACAAATGGTTTCTTACAACACTCTCAGAATTATTCTGCAATATAATTTTCAAAAGGACAAAATATGGCTAATTTGTTGACTGTCTTCAATGTTCCTTTTATGTGCAACACAATTCTGACTTTGATCACCAAACCTTTCGTTAATACATTCAAGATTTGCTTCGCTGTATTCAAATTGAATTAATATGCTAACAAAATTATGATCTTCAGAATTGACAAGGGAGAAGTGTTAGAAGTGGAACAATCAACTTTTCAAGTATGTTAAAGAAAACGAGAGACTATGGTCATATGGTGGATCATCAGTTGTTCGTCGGGATTTTCGGCCCGTTATGAGCAGTACTCCCTCTTGGTGTTGGGCAAGCAATGCAATGCACCACCTCCCCAAGGTGCAAAATGAAACGGACATTGTTTAAGCGTAATTACAAACGTGTGAAATAAGAAGGTATATTACAGTGCTTTACATTGGTATCATGTGTTTATCTGTTCTACCACTTTGAATAAGCTACATCAATATAAGGTTTTATCTTTGACCTCTCAAGCCTTGTTCACTCACTTCACTGTAAACTGCCTTAAAAAACCCAAGAACAAAAACCAAACAAGCATCTAAATAAACACCATGGCAAAATAAAGCCATCTTGTATGTTAATGAAAAAAACAGACGGGGGTGGAAAAAAAAAGTAGCTGTGAGCAACAAAGACCAATAAGCTAACTCAATTATCAAGTGTAGATGCAGGGTTTTTGTTGTTGTTGTTTTTTTTGTTCAAGTCAGTTTATAATGTCATGTGCAAACAAGACCTTATGTACCATGAAAACAATGTGCGTTACCTGGCAGAAGCTAGTGTAGCTCTCATATTACTACTTTACCAGGGTCTATGGACCATATTTCTAGATGTGTTCCCTGACCTTGGTGTTTTTGTCTAAGGGTGTGTTCAAGCAATTTTTCAAAGCTAGAATCACAAACATGAATCACAAATCAAAACGCTGTTAAAAAACACAGTTACTGCAGGAGGGCCACTGCTCATCACACTGCAGTTTGACCCAGGAAGCATAGGTCGACTGCCGGTCAAACAGGAAGCAGGCCACGATAATGACGTCATAGAATCATGATTGAGATCTCTGTTCATTCCAGCGAAATTTTTAGTGAACGTTATTCTGCAGAATCACGATACAAAATGCATTTTTTGTCAGCGTTTCATGTTTGTGTTTTCTTAACACGTTTATTTTTACGACCGATGAAAAATCTCTTGAACGCAACCATGTTTTTAATCTAAACGTCTTTGAAAACTGTGATTCTATGGTGAAAAAGTGTTGATAGAACGCACCTTTAGGTTTCTCAAATTGAGTTTTCCAAGTTTCCTGCAAAGATCTCATAAACAAAATATCATCCTGCTGGCAGATTTCCTGTGAACATTATCAAATTACATTGCAATTAAAAGTAAGATGGATATCCTTTCTCCATGTAGTTTTATCCTACAATCCATCAACCACTGGATTCTCTCATCCCCATAATACACAACCCCCTTGTTAAGCATAGGCAATGGGGGTAAGCTAGTTTGCAGTTCTTCCAGTTATGTTCAAAAAATACTTCAGGAACAATCTTTTAAGTACTTAGATATGCAGCACCAAATTGGTTTCAAAGGTTCCATAATAGAATCACAGGGTCCATTAGTATGTAGTTATCTTGTTACAATTCTCGCTACCCCAATTAGTGATTCTGCCGAGATCCGGGGAAAATCCTGAAAATGCGCATTGCATTATGGGATAGCTTTTCGACATTACAGCTTCCTGTGCAGGCGATATGTTACTAGGCGCGATAGCACAAACGTAAAACGCCGTCGCCACACAACGTGTTTCCTGTAAACTATTTTTTGCTTTTTATTGTATATTCAAATTGAATAAAAACAAACTAAATTTAATGCATATATTATAATCTGTACAAATTAGACTGATTGGCATCGATTTTAGCGTGCATGAAAACTCTGCACAGCGAACACAGGCGCTAGAGCCAGCGGGATGGGACTCTATACCGGAAGTTGTAGTGACGACCCGAGAGAGTGAAAATTACCTCGTCTCACGAATTTCGAGATTTTCGTACCTATTTAGGGTAGCTAGAATTAAACCTGTATAGAAAGACCACTCAAGGGGAAACATGGAAAGTGGTCATTGTGTGCAGGTTCCTTTAGTACAGGTTTCAATGAGAAACCATATTCAAGGGAAACAAAAGAAATGTGGTCTTTACGGACAGGTGGTCCCAAAAGTAGGTTTGACGGTACCATGCACACACGCCCATATAAAGAGAGACTATAGGAAAGTTTGACAATTCTTTATAGACCACTGCCATCCTATCAGATCNACACTGATTGGCATCGATTTTAGCGTGCATGAGAACTCTGCACAGCGAACACAGGCGCTAGCGCCAGCGGGATGGGACTCTATACCGGAAGTTGTAGTGACGACCCGAGAGAGTGAAAATTACCTCGTCTCGCGAATTTCGAGATTTTCGTACCTATTTAGGGTAGCGATAATTAAACCTGTATAGAAAGACCACTCAAGGGGAAACATGGAAAGTGGTCATTGTTTGCAGGTTCCTTTAGTACAGGTTTCAATGAGAAACCATATTCAAGGGAAACAAAAGAAATGTGGTCTTTACAGACAGGTGGTCTTTCTATACAGGTGGTACCAAAAGTAGGTTTGACTGTACCATGCACACACGCCCATGTAAAGAGAGACTATAGGAAAGTTTGACAATTCTTTATAGACCACTGCCATCCTATCAGATCTTCAAGGCTGAAGGGTACAACACACAAGCCTAAATCTTTGAACACATTAACCTTCTCAAATCTTCTTGAACACAGCAAATGATGGGTTCTGCAAAGATTTGCTAACAACTTTTTGTTTTATTCCTTTAACTGTTTGTTGTAATCAGCAGAAGGCTTAAAAAAATCAGTTTGTAAATTCCAGTCAACACAATTTACAGAACTTCCCATCTTTTACAGGATATCTACTAGTAGATCACTCTCTGGCAAATAACATTATGTTTAATGTCAGATTTAGAGTGACCACTTCCATAATTTTCCTGCCTGACTTACTGTACATCAGCTCACAGACTTTTCAGGAGTCACTTGCTTAAAAGAGGAGACCACTCTCATAATTTTGTTATTTGATGACCATTTGTTGTTTGATGACCATTAGTTGTGGATTGTCCCCGTGGTCACTTGCTTCACCCGAGTGACAGCCGTCATAACTTTACTGTCAGAAGTCCACTAATATGTGGATTTTTCCATGAATTACTAATTTCACAGAATTGACTGCTCCCATAATTTTGCTGCTAGAAGTCCATTAGCTTATGATTTTCTTCAAGGTCACATGGTTTACAGGAGTGACCACTCCCATGATTTCCCTGCAAGAAGTCCATTGGCTCTTGGATTTCCCAAGGGTCACTCTTTTCACAGTTGAGACATCTCTCATAATTTCACTTCCAGAAGATTAATGGCTCATGAGTTTGTCATGGATAATTTGTTACAGGTGGTGACTGCTTTCATGATTTTGTTGCCAAGAGTCCATTAGCTTGAGGGTTGTCTAGTGAGTCACTTGTTAATGCTGCATAGTCTGCGCCTCTCTCCACCCCCTGGGCCTTCTCCCGGATTGCAAATACCTCCTCGATGGCCTTCTTGAAGCAAAGAAAGTTGTAGTCGATCAGACCTGCAGAAAATATGCAGAAGAAAATCCAAAAACAGCTGAAGACCCGACTTACGATTGGCTTCCTAGCATTCTTCCATAGCTGCCGATTACTACATTTCCACCAGTAATGAAACGAAAATAATGCAATGGATTGGAAGCAGCTATGGTGGACAAAACATACAATATTACTGAAATGGCTCAATAGGGGGAGTATTGTTAAAGATCCTAGTAATGTTTCACAGGGAAAAAAAGGGGGGGGGGGGACTAAAGCCCCTCTTTACCTAAAGGTCATTGATACACCAATTTGACCAAATGAGGCAAACAGCCTTTATGATTCCATGACATTTGCTCCGGCGACAATTGCTCCGCTGTAAATTTCATACACTAATCGAATGGCTAACTTCAACCCTGGATTCAACACTATACCCTACCCTAAACCTCACCCTAAACCTAACATAAAACCCTATTGAAACCCTAACCCTAACCCTAAATCTTAGACGAAATAAAGCCCGGAGCAATTGTCGCAGGAGCAAATGTCGTGTCACCGCCTTTATTTGTTTAAGGGACAATACAACGTGAATTTTTTTCTTTTCAATGTTTTCTTCAAAGACCTTCAACATCATTTATGCACCTCCACATTCCTAAAGAGCACTTGCAATGAGACCTGGGCCGGGCCAGATTCTTCTTTGGGCTTACCTTGTCTGTCAAAGTTATCTTCTCTGAGTAAACACACTAGGGCAAGTAATTTGTTGACTTCTTTCAGGTAGAGTACAGTAGAATTGTTGAGCTTGATGATGGAGCTAGACTCAGAGTCGTATGCACTCTCATCTCCTTCTCTCTCCACACTGGATAATCAATGTTTAGGATTTAAAAACAAAAACATTGGTTTTATCAGAATAAACTACATAGATCAAAGATATGAATGTGTGAATTACTTTAAGAACACCAACAAACTTTGTGTGCATGAACTTGTAAGAATTTTGCAAGTGGTCCAGATTTGCGAAACTTTCATGCTGGAAACAAGATTTGTTTATAATAATTACACCACTTAACTGGTGCAACTAGTAAACGTTTCTTGTCACGAAAAGGATGTTTATTACACATTCCTGAAGGATTCATTTTGTAAAGGTTTATGGTTTTACAGGAAATGAAGCATCAAAATGAACATATATACTTTTTAGTCTACTTTGCACTTTGATGTCACAAAGTGCAAGGCTGTACATAGCCTATACACCTGAATCTGTGGTAGTAATATGCTACTTTGAATTAAGTGTAGAAGAGTGTATTTGTGTAGTAGCTGCCAATATAATTAATAGCTTACCCATAGATACATGAAACGTCGATGACAACATCAATCATATCACAACATAACTCATAGGACTGCATGTCTACAGGAGAGCTGTCTGTGGCGATGTAGATCTTACTCACAACATCAAAGAGGAATGCTTTCTCTATCCCAGAGTTCTGTTCAAGATAAATAGCAATTGAGAGAAACCTATTATCATGAGTATGATGTCAACAACATACCCTTACCATCTGGCTCATTCTTCTAATCATGTCATGTGTGAATGGGCCTTAGACTGATCACTCGCTAAATGTCATGTGTGAATTGGGCCTGATAGAATAATCACTCACTAGAATTTCATTTGCTACTCTCCACCCAGGTGTCAAATGGGTACCCGGTAGGATGCGGCCATCATTGTTGGTCAAACAGCTTGTGAGCGTCTAGTAACGCCCGGCTGGAATGCTCCTCAGGGAGTGGAGATTGTGCACACAGTGTGTGCGGGCAAGCACTGAATCCAATGACCGGGGTAATAGTATATTTGTAAAGCGCTTAGAGGCATTTGTATTAAGCGCTATATAAAAATTAAATATTCTTATTGTTATTATTAGTCTAATCACTCACTAAAATGTCATGTGTGAATGGGGCCTTAGTCTAATCACTCACTGAAATGAGAATGTTAAGAAGGTTCTCCAGCGTAGGCAGCTGAGGGATGAGCTTCTGTACAACCTTACTGAAAGCCTCAAAGATAGAGTGATCGTAGATACTGGTCAGGTAGAAACTAAGAGAGGAAAAAAATAGAAAGGAAACAGAATCATGAAAAAAGGATGAGCAATGCCAGTTAACTTCTACGACATATATCCTACGGTGAGAATGAATTCACATTCACTGTCTTAAATGAACCAACTTCTGAACTTCAACCCTGGACAAAAACACTACATCGGTAGTTAACCCTAACCCTGACCCTCATAACTCCCAACCCCAATGCAACCCTAACCCCATATCTTTGATGAAAACAAAAAGAGTAAATACAGGGTCACCATTTACTAAGGTTACATGCACTGTACTCACTTGATCATTTACCACAAAATATCAAACTAATTTGCCGGGTAAGGATGTGAGAAACATTCAAAAGAAACATACTTTTTTTCCTTTTAAATACAGAATGAAATACAGGTGATAAACTATTTAATGCAAGATGTACGAGACCTAGAATATTTTTACTGCAACATGCTTTATGGAAGTGTATTGGTGGTTCAAGGGTAATATGAGAGGAATTTTAAGTGTTTTATGTGTTACAAATTAAAAATATTTAATTGCAAGCAGGTGATAAATAAGGAATGACTTTGTGATGTTCATATTGCAAATTTCATTAATTTCTTTTCCCATGAAAGTGAGTGGGTGGAACTAATTTCTAACTGACATTATATCTATCAAGGCTCAGTGGCTATCTCGACCAAATAAGAAGAAAGTCAGTAAAAAGTACGAGAAAAGAAACCACTGCATAAAATCTAAACTGAATTCCAACACCATACCTTAGATGAATACACTCAAGCCCTGCATCAGCCAGATCCTCATTGGCTCTCCGATGGATGTCTCGTTGCGTCTCGATCTTGTGATCATCTGAGAGGCCGTCCACCTTGTGAATGAAAACCTTGAACTTGATGTTTGGGTTGACCTTGTACGCCCTCGAGACGGTCACGTGGAGCTTGGCAAGGGCATCCATGTAGTCATCCTAAACATGATTGAGGGCATAAGAAAAAGGTCAAAGATATACTTTGCCACAGGTTTTTTGCTCATTTCAAATTTTTATGAAGTGTATACATTGTTTATTTTTGTAGTGCTGGCATTTCCTAACCTATGTCTTCTAGTAAAACTTAGTTGTAAGGAGTTTGTTGGTTTATTAATCCAATACTCATGAAAAGATACGATGAAGCTGTGCATCTTTCAAATAACAGGAAGCCTGATAGTGAAAAGCTTGATTACTAGCATTTTTTTAAGATGGTTTGACATTGTAATTGAATCTGTTCCAAATAGCTGGAAAACTTATAGGAATATCTGAATTAAAAAAAATTATAATTTATGATTCTATGACATATGGGGGGGGGGGTTCTTGAACCCATCTTATTTTAAGAACTTGGGTCATGGTCATTGAAATATTGGAATAAGAGCTCTAAAACTAATATACATCTGAAGGGAATGTCCACAAAGGCAGACACGAGACAACTTTGAGAAACTGGTCCCTGGTCAAGTATGCCCCCTCAAACAGTTCCTTACCTGGGCATCAATGACATAGACAAGTGCTTCACAGGTGCCAAAGATCATTTCGGAATCAAATGCTGGGTCAAAGAAGTCCATCTGACCTGGGAAGTCCCAAATTTGGAACTGGACAAATGAACTGTTGTTGATGTCTGTCGATAGGATGAGGAGTTTAAAAAAAAGAAAAAGAGAATTAAAATTTCTTTAAGAAAACAAGCTACGGGTAACAGATCTTATTACTTACAATAGTATAAAGATGTTCAATGTTCACAATGAATACTGATCAATTTTATCATCCATACCATGAACACCAGAAATACAAAAGATTGAACAAAAAGGTGCATCACCCTGAATGGCCAATTCACCTTTTAGTTTGTAATCAGCTTGGCAGTGTGAAGGACAAATGAGAAATGTTCCCACTTTTAATAAAATCTACAATGTTTGATGTGTGCTGATATTAGATGGCAACCTGTTTTCTTGTTTGTAAACAAAAACATTCAACTTAGAAGACAAATTCATATAAACTCTGCATCAGTTGAATCTGGTGGGATTGCAAAATATAGTTTGACGTATGCAGAATTTGTAAATAAGACATTTTCATAGTTTGATAAAAAAATATTGATTTTATCTAGAGAAAATTCAACTTGTGACTTTGAGCTAAGCAGAGTTAACTGTAGAAAAGTATCAGTCATACCTCAGACAGAAAATAAAGAGTAAGCTAATGTAGGTCTCTCTGATTCACAACGAAATGCAAAATTTTTTTCAAGCACTTTATCTGAATGAGTCAGAGAGTACCTATCCAGATTGCTGGATTTGAATTAGCGAGATAAAAAAAGGCCTGACCCACTGACACTAGGATGGCCACAGTGTTACTTGCAAAGTAAAGTATATAAATAAAAATAAAAAACTTTAGCTCCTGTCCTGGGGCATATGAATATACAGATGTCTTTTGAGATAACAGAAAAAGAAGAAATGAGTGACAGATATATCCTCATTGGGCCGCTCTTCATCAGCTCGTGAAATTATCCAAAAGCTCATTTTGCATCTTCACCAGACCGATACGCTCATCACAAACTAGCTTGGACGGTTGCAAATTAGCCCTGCTAATTTCCAAATAGCGGGATATTTGGGAAACAAGATCAATATTTCTCAGGATATTTTCTCCTCCAAATATCTCGCTAATTGCAACTGTTGGCTGATGAAGGCACAAATTAATAATTTGCGATTAGGATAGTTAATATAGCGCGTTATTTAGCAATCTCGTGCTGATGATGATAGGCCTATTGGCTACTTTGTCTTACCGTCTTTTACAATCTTATTGGTGCTCTCCAAGAATAGTGTTTCATTCGGGGACATCTTGTGGAAAACTACCTTCTGTATTGATGACTTCCCACTCCTGTAAATAGAGAAAAGAGACAAACAATTGTATCTTTTTTAATTGGTAATCAGAAGTGTGACGGAGGTGAAGCAATTATATGCAAACAAGTGGCACTTAATGGCACATGAGTCTTGGACTTGCTCTCACCCTCATGTATACACTACATACAAACTTTACAAGGAGACTCCTAAATTTCTCTATTTACATTTAGAAATACATCAATGAAATACACAATTCAACCAAACTCTTAAGATTTACATATGGAGAACAGTAAGAAACCTTAGGAGATCTGCTTGTGACATGCATTAAACAAGAAAAACAAAGTAACTTTACAAATATTTCTTAGGATACATTTAAACATAATATACATTGTTATATTATTCACAAAATTGACTCTAACCATAAGTCATAAGTCTTCATACAATCAATCACACGTGATATGGGATTATTGGAATAGAATTTACATTTTCATCACAACAAGTATATTTGAGGAAATGCTACATAAATTAGCTTACATAAAAATGTTGGAGTCACTGTGTAGTTGGGTGACTGCTAATAACCAAGTATTACAAGAAAGTATGGTGCTATGGAGTTGACTACTAAATTCTCTAATTCCTATAGGCTTAATACAGGGAGCATCCGGTTCCCGTAAGCAAAGGGTTAATAATAATAACAAAAACCGCTTTCAACAAACGTCTCTAAGCGCTATTAATCAAATAAAAAATTAATCATCATTCCTACATACCTTCTGAGACCCATTAGCAAGATTCTTGGTCTAGCATCAGAGTCGGACACCTTCACTTCACCATTATGTCCTTCTTGCGAGTAATTAAACTCCTGGGGGAAGGAGCCTACTACACAGTAACGCTCATCTCCTCCAAACCCTGATCCCTCTTCTAAAGAAGACTGCACAGAGAAGGAAAAAAGAGGAAATTATCAAATTAAAAAGTATCAAAAAATGCACTGGTATGCTGTTTACTCTTATATGGGATGCGTTATTGAATTTCTTCTTCTTTTTCTAGTAATCTTCAAATGGCTATGCAGCTTTTCTTAAACTTAACACAATACTGGAAAAATGGATATTAACTGATCAATAATCTGGCCAAGTCCTGAACTTTTGTAATGTTTCCCTGTATTTCTCAAATTATCATCAATAAACCAATATAGTAATATCCTACAAATAATGTAATTTGCAAAGAAGTGTAATTTACTTTTTTGGACCTAATGGATCTAGATATTTTCCCCTAGACATATCATTCAAATACCCCCCTTCCACACTACCCCAAAACCATAGAAAAAGTAAGAAAAGATTATATGCACCAAAACTCATGTGTGTGCATGTGGGGGTGGGGGGGGGGGTATCTTTAATAGTGTAGTGCTGCCACTGCTCTCAATATATTCCAGAATTAATTTCAATTTTGTATATTTTGTATTTTTGTAACTGTTTTGAAGGAAAAATATCCTAATCTAAACCTGTAAATTTCTTTAATTACCATAATTAACATTGTGTAAACCGCCCTTGTGTATTAACCGCACCCTCGATTATGACCTTTAAAAAAAAAAAATTGACGATGGCGGGATTCAAACTCTTGTGGACATATGATGCACCACGCGTTACCCTGGGGAACCACGTAGTGTAGCGCCATCTCGCGTCCACTTGAGTACAATGTATGGAGTGCGTATACATAGTTCCGTGGTATCTCTATGGTGTATACTATGCATGGTGTGCATGCATGCACTGCTCGCGCTGTAGCGCTCGCTCACGATCACAAGCGCACTACGGTGGCTATCGCACACTCTCTAAAATCAACATCCATGTTGAAAGTCTTGCGAGACGTATTTTAACTCTCGCTGCGTACGTAGCGTACGTAGCGCTAGCGCAGCGAGAGTTAAAATAGACTTTCAACATAGATGTAGATTTTGACCCATAATCACTTAAAAATGGGCAATAAAACGGATTATTTCAGTCAAGTTGGTAAGTGGAACCGAAAAAGTGATGAGGAAATTATGAGAAAAAAACTGTGCGCGAGCTACACGTTCGTAACGGCGCTATCACAGTTTTTCCTCATAATCATTTTGCCTTCGGCGTAGACTAGAACGAATGAGATTTCTACGAACAGCGAGAGTTAAAACATGGATGTCGATTTTGACCCATGATTTCCTGAAAAGTGACCATTAAACGGATTATTTCAGTTAAGTTGGTAAGTGAATTTATTATAGCCTAGATCTAGGCCTACTATAGGAAATAAAAAGTAGGAAGTAAAATGACATTTGGGGGGATTTTCGGGGCATCAAAATATGGCCATAAATGGCCATGGAGTTATCAAGGGAATGCGTATAGTCCTGTTCCGTCTCTAAAGAGAGAGAGCCGACCCTACCCCAATAAGAGGCTAACGAACGAAAGAGACAGAAAAATTTGGTCTAGATCTATCCTAGACCGAATTTTTCTGTCTCTTTCGAAAAAAAACTGTGCGCGAGCTACACGTTCGTAACAGCGCTATCACAGTTTTTCCTCATAATCATGAGGAAAAAACTGTGCGCGAGCTACACGTTCGTAACAGCGCTATCACAGTTTTTCCTCATAATCATTTTGCCTTCGGCGTAGACTAGAACGAATGAGATTTCAACGCACAGCGAGAGTGAAAAACATGGATGTCGATGTTGACCCATGATTTCCTAAAAAGTGACCATTAAATGGATTATTTCAGTCAAGTTGCAGTGGAACCGATGTAGTGTAACCTTCTCCTAATTTTGAAATAATCAATGCATGAGGTAAAATGAAATTTGGGGGGATTTTCCGGGCGTTGAAATATGGCCAGATATGGCCATGGAGTTAGCAAGGATATGCGTATAGTAGTCTTCCGTCTCTAAAGAGAGAAAGCTGACCCTACCCCAATAAGAGGCTAACGAATGATAGAGACGGAAAAATTCGGTCTCGATCTATCCTAGACCGAATTTTTCTGTCTCTATCGTTCGTTAGCCTCTTATTGGGGTAGGGTCGGCTCTCTCTCTTTAGAGACGGAAGACTACTATACGCATATCCTTGCAAACTCCATGGCCATATCTGGCCATAT